>OOFC01019144.1:0-25320 GCA_900323345.1 Pseudochromis fuscus
TGTCTGTTTGTCTGTCTGTCTGTTGGTTTCCAAAATAACTCTAAAAGTTACAGACAGATTTTGATGAAATTTTCAGGGATTGTCCAGATGGGGTTAAGGAACAAATGATTAGATTTTGGAAGTGATCCGGATCACCGTCTGGATCCAGGAATTTTTTGAAGGATTCTTTAACATTGGGAGATAGGGCCATATGCAACATTTATGCATATGACTCCACCAAAAATGGTCAAGACACTTTGATAAAAAAATACAGGACAAGTTTCTAACATGGTCTACAACATATCAAAGATTGATCCGGATAAAGGAATAATTTCAGATAATATGATCCAGAATATGAAAAAATCGATCTTTGAAACTTGCATCATTAAAAAACCAAATGAAGCTAAAAACATGCAACAGACATCTTTAAACAGCCACGACGCTGTGGAACTAATATTAATATAAATAAACACAAGACTAATACTAGTAATATCTTTGGTGGAAGTCACAATATGGAAAGAAATGTTGTGCTTGGTGGAGGTCTGCGCTCTCCGAGTGCTTTTCTAGTTTTTTCTGTGTTGGTTTGTTTTTTGCTTATAGTGGGGGAAGGTTTTAAAAACAATGTTTCTATGTCACCACACGAGGGCAAAAGCTTTCAGTCTATAGCAGGTTCCCAACCTTTCTAGACCGCGCACCACCTCCGACCGTGTACACAAAGGACAATTTGCGTGCATATAAATCTTTAGACGCGTATAATTACGTAGTTTGTGGTCATGTGTAATTAACTTCACAGTTCATGTCATGGGTTCAAGGTTTTGTGCTCTGAGGACAGGTGTCCTGTCCAGCCAGACACAGGGACTAAAGACAAAACCTTACCTTTGGATTCCTGCCTGTACCTGCACAGGGATCTTGGGCACATCCTAACCGCTAACTGCACATGCATGACAGGGTCAGTCTCACACATTATCCAGCTCATATCATGTTGGCAAACACAAACATACCGGACAGGAAGTGAATGCTGCACAGACTCTTGCCGCCATTCAGACCTTTGGGACGCCAATCCGCCCTTATATTGACCTGGAGCCTTCATCATCATCTTTTGGCAAACTGATGAGATCCCCTCGAGATATTCTACAATTTCCATCCATTCTTTTGTGCAGTTAACAGCACAACAACTCCTTGTCATTTGCTTTTGCTGCTTGACTCCGCTTGTAAACAACTGGTGCTTTTCCTACTACATAGTACCTACTCCACTCGACTCGAAAATGTCCCTTCCTGCCTCCTGGCTGCACGCGCCTATCTGCAATTACCCATCTATGTCGCGAGCTCAATTTCTCCTCCGTGGCTCAGTCCAACGCAGCTCTCCATTTCTCTCGCCTCTCTTCTTCCTCTTTCACTGTCAATACTGATTTTAACTTTTGATTTCACCCCTGACAACTTCCCTGTTTTTAATAATTTCTGCATTGGCCGCCATCACCCTTTTCATGTCGTGCACCACCTAGCGGCAGCTTGCGCACTACTGGTGGAGCGCGCGCCACAGGTTGGGAGTCCCTGGTCTATAGCATCAATACAGCTGGATTATTCCTTGACAGATGTTGGCGCTCTTTAAGTGACGATGTCAGGCATTCACTGTGCTGAGGGGGGATGAAGCAGACACCATTCTGCAATCTTATTCAAGGTAAAATGATCACTCAACAATACCTTCAGAAGTATTTAGATAAAAGCATCATAGCCGACGCACTATATATGAATGAGGAAAAGCCATTAGTATTTCAAAGGTGCAGTAGCTATCTGCATTCTGAGATAACACAGTATTATGCACATACACTGTACTTTCTTAATCTTGATGTTGTGCTTCATTTAAAGTTTGGAATATCTATAATGAAAATCTATATTAATCAAAGAAAGTGGGTTTTTTTGCCACGTTTAATCACCTACACACTTTCAAAGTTTATAAGAGTCCCAGGCGTCAATTATCCTAAAATGTGCTACTGTTGGTTAAGTTTTACAGGACACTCACACCTGAGCAACATCCAAACTAGTACAGGTTTCTGATGCAGTTCATGCAATGATCTGCAACTTCTGTTTTTATACACTGTCCCCCATTGGCTAGAACGTTTTTTTTGGGAACTACCTGAAATCACCAAACTAATAAAGATCAATGAGAAACAAATGAAAATGTCAAACCCTTAATAGGAACTGCAGGATGACAGAGATGTCTGGCAAGCAAAGTGTGTACACAGCATCAAGCATGATGAAGAGAAAATAAGTGCTTGTGGAGCTGTAGCCATGACACAACATGTTTTGTTTACATGTGGCTTCCTGCATATGGGAGGAGACTGTCCCCTGCTGGTCAGTGTGGCCATTATTTCTGGTTGAAGCTAATGGAGATAATTATCTACTCCTAACATCAAATCACAGCTGAATCTTTGTAGCTTACTTAAGTCACAGCACATAATTTGGCGATGCCTCCAATTTGCTAAGGAGGGAATCTTCACCATTTCTTGGCCTTTAATTTGTTTTTAATTTTGCATATTTTTTCAGTTGAACTGAAAACAAAACAACCCTTCACATTTAAGGGGAAAGTTTTGGGAAGCCAGCAGTTTCTTAGCAGTTTAAAGCTCAGTCATGGAAGTTGCCTTCAATGATCAAAAGTTTGAGTCTACATCACAGCCGGGGCCTGTCGCCTGCTGGTCCCACGGGTCATTATTAACTTTTCCATCAGGCTGCATCACCCTCTAACCTCTGAGGATGCCAGCTCATTGTAGTTTGGGGCTTTTTTTCCTTCTTTTTCTTGTCGTGATGTGGAGTTTAGATGGAAAGGGGCTAGAGGCTATAGCTAAATGTAATCGGCTCACTGCGGGGCGAGGGGGTGTGATGGTGGCTGGCAGGATGTCTTCTTCCTCTTTTCCCGCAGAGATGTGAGGCTGTGACCCTGTGCGGGGAGACTTTGTGTGTCCATGCAGTACATGCATTCCTCTGAGCCTCTGAAGTGACGGAGCCACTATGTATCAGATATGTCTGCAGTGATGTTTACACACATAATAAACTTGATGTGATTAAAAATACACATGATAAACACAAAAGCGGAACTACAACATCTCATGCACAACAAATCAAAACAACATAGTGTTAAATATTTCAGGATTAATTGTGTAACTGAATTTAAACCGTACAATGGGCTGTGTTGTCATACATCAAAATATATCTTAAAAGCAAAATTTATTTTCTGAAGGTAGGCTAAGGTAAAAGACTGTTTTAGGACAGGTAAAAATAAAATGCTGATCCAAATCTGATATTGACTTTATATTCCCAGGAAACATTATTAATTCTTCACAGTAGTCCATTGCTAAACTGAAGTGCAGTCCACCATTCAGTGCCACAGAAAGGTTGTTGGCCCTGCAGCGGTTCTCCCACCTGGTTCCCAGGAGAGCCTCTCATGCCAGTGCTCCAAGGGTTACAGAGGCATGGGCTTGAATTCAAACGAGCCCAGCAGTTGGCATGCCTGATGTATAACAGTTTGCTTTGCATTAAAACTGCTGCATGCTTAAAGTCATTTACTTATTATTTATTTATTTTTGGCTCCAACAATTACACTCCCTGCAACAACCTTTCCACACCACAGTCTGGCTGCTGCAAATGGCAATCTATAAACTAATCTACAGTATAGAGACCGTATATTAGTTTAATATGGTCTGCTGCACATGATTTGATCGCAGTACAAAAGATGTTTCTCCAGTAGGGGGAGATAGTGACCCAGCACTGGCCGGTTCAGGTCTCCTGCAGATCCAGTTCTTGAGCAGACATGGGATCTCTTAAATTCTTAAATTGCTTTCTTTCATGTATCTCTGTTTGATCATCTTTCACAGATTCTGGTTTGTGGGGAGGTATCCAGCTCATGAGGGAGACTGATCAGCCAACCTATTGTTCTGTTTGATGTGCCGATGCAGAGTGAACTGAAAATGAACCTGCTGCAGGTGAAAGTAATTCTGATAAGATTTAATTTCATGCATAGATAACATAATAACATAAACAACAAGTGGATAATATTGTAATAGTTAATTGTCAAAAAAATTGTCAACTCAATTTTTACTGTTATGCCCTTTTAAATAAATGTTTCCAGCTCATATTTCCTATTGATGCTTTTGTTATAAGGAAAGAAATCTGAAATCTTATAGACACTGTAGGTTTGACTCTAACATTTATAAAGCAGTGATATATAAATGCTGGGGAAAAGTGACCAGAAGTTGTGTTCTGTCTTTTATTCCTATCACTTAATGTGTTTAGATTATAAGTAGAATAAAATATAAACATGATAAAAAACACTTTTATTGTTTTCACAGCATAGGACGATACGATTTAGAATTAGTCTCTCACACTTCATCAGCAAAGAACCAGGTGAAGTGAAAGGATACTACAAATGGTGAGTGCACTAATGCACCTTTCAAGGCAAAAAAAACAGCCTTTCATTTTAATTTTGAGAAAACTAATGGGTTGCTAAAAAGAAATAATGAGAAATCTGTGAAATGACCTTAATCAAAATCCATTTGCATGGAAAATGGCAGAGTCTAGTTTGTCAGGTAAGTCATTCACCACAATACAATGTCAGACTGATTGATTTTTGCTCAGTCTGCAAAGCATAGTGCTGATGAATATGATTGAAGTATCCTAATCTAACAGCGTGCAGTTCAGACCAAATCAATTCCATATTACCCACCACAAAAAAAAAAAACATGATTACTGCCTCTCGTACTACACTAATGTGTATATTTGGGACTAATCTGACCTGATCTAATAATATCACTAAGAGATGATGCAGACAATAAAAGTCAGCTTTTAGAAAATGTCTGATATTTGCAGGAAGTTTGTTCTCAAAGTAAAAAGTTACAATTCGAAATATATACACACAATCTTCACTTGGCATGTAAACAACCGGGTCTGTGACAATAATGTCTGTTGTTAACAACACTGAAGTCTGCATCACAACAAAGACGAAGTAAATGTTTCGCCACATTAACTGCAGATATGAGGCTCTCATAAGGAGGGATGTCATTGCTGCTTTTTGTTGTCTTGTCAGTGCTACAGGGAAAAGATATTACCATTGCTGCGGAAGAGATCCCAAGTAATCAGTCAACATATTACAATGTGTCAGTGCAACCTCACACATCATTGTTTTCATTAGTTTTACTCACGTAACGTCATCTTCATTGTCCAGACAGATGGCAGAGCACTGGCAGCCATTAGAAACGTTTTATTGCTGCCTCCCAGTCTGTGGAGGAATCTAAGGACCCCTGATTTTTCACTTTGGTGAGTAATCTTTAAAGATGGTGGCTTTGTGAATGGCCTTGTGTTTTTGACCTTTGCTGTGAAGACACACAACTGAGCTGCCAAGTGTTGCTTTGTGGTACACTTATTTCTTGACACTGCAGTGAATTCTTACTTGAATATTATTAACCCAGAGGTCTAGAGTAGTTACCAGAACATTTCACATTCATTTTAGCTGGATGTGAATTTGTTAATGCTTTGATTCTTTCTCCCTTTGACATAGGACTGAACAGTTTCAGTTTAACACAACCACCGATCAGGAATAAGTTTTCTCTGACTCTTTCTATTCTGGAGCCTTGAATTTAATTTTTTTCTACACTAGAATGAATTTGAAAACACATCCTTGCATGTGTTTGTTGATTTGATGGGTGCTGAAATATCTGGGTCAAACAAAGCCTCTGTTTCTCTTTGTACTCTATAATGCTTAAACTTTGAATGACATGTTTGTGTTTACTGATTTATTTTGCTTTTATGTTACCTGAGTACTGACTTTGATTTAACATTTGATAAAACAGTGCTAGCCTGACCTTTAGAGTAGTTAAATGCAGGCCCTGGGCTTGAATTTAAGAAATACTGAGGTCATGAGGCAGGTCGTTCACCCTCAGACATCTCAACACTTTTTTTTTTTTAATACATTTGAATTTATATTTATTCATTTATTTTTTTGCATAACTTGTTTGGGTGGTTGTTCAACTCTTTTTTGACATGAACTGAAAATGAACTGTGGATGTCTGAAATCCTGCTGCAGGTGAAAGTTTAATTTAATTCATAGATAACATAATAACACAAACTACAAGTAGATAAAATTGTAATAAATCATTGTAAAACAACAACAACAAAACAGTCAAGTACATTTTTACTGTTATGTCCTTTTAAGTCTATTTTTCCAGTCCATACTTCTTATTAATGCTTTTGTTCAAAGGAATGTGATGTGGCCATTTGGATACATGCAAAACAACTAACTGTCATGATTCCATGTATTTTAGTTACTTTTGATTATGGTTATGATTTCTTGCATTTAGTTTGGTCTTTACTCTTAATTCTTTTTCTAGTTCAATGGTTATTTTGGTCTTTGTCTCGTTCTGTGTTTCATGTCCTGTTTTAGTTCATGTTCCATGTTTCCTGTTTTATTTTGATAGTCTTGTTCTTTGTGTGTTCTTACCCAAGCTTTGTTTCCTATCACACCTGTCTTGATTGTCTCGTCTGCCACAGCCTTTTCGTTTGTAGCCTTCGCTCATGTTCAAGCCTTAAGTTCATGATTCACAGTTCTTGTGTCATAGTCATAGTGTTTTCTGTTTTTTTTGGATTCTTTGCCTGCCTATTGGATTTTGCCTTCGCCAGCCGCTTTGGATACCTCTGCCAGAATTAAAATAACTTTAGATAAACCTCCTCTCGCCTTGGTGTCTGCATCTGGGTGCAGACACTAACTATAAATTATAGACACTGTATGTTTGACTCTACACATGTTAAAACAAATTTCGGGGTAAAGCATCAGAGCATCTTATAGTAACAGTGGCTCAGGTGGTTGGGAGGGTTGTCCACAAATCTTAAGGGTTGGTGGTTCAATTCCTGGCTCTACTTGTCCACATGTCAAAGTGTCCTTTCTCAACACACTAAACCATAAGTTGCCTGGTGGCATCGTTCAATGGCAGCCTAATAAAGCATTTCACTGCATGTTGTACTGACTGTGACGGTCCCAAATAAAGAGATTAAAGACAACAATACTTCCAGAGGCGCTCTTCTACCTAAGTACAAGATTTCATATCATTTTTCTTCAAAGGTATACCTTACATAGTTATTAGTAAACTAGAAAGAGATTGCAAACCTCCGCCAAGGTGTAATCCTGTTGTACTGATGCTATAGACTGAACGTTGTCGCCCTCTTGTGGTGAAATAGCAAAACTATCTTGTTGAAACATTCACACGTTGTAATGGGGAGGAGTTTTTTCAGGTAGGATTTAATCCTTTAATTCTGCCCAAAATGTAATAATTTGTTCCTTGGGTAATATCCTGCCTCTCCAACTATCACTGAGATCTATTCAGCAGTTTTTCTGGCAGAGAGACAAAGTCAGGTGAACACATAACCTTCTCAGTGGAGATAATTATAAACTAATTATAAAGGGCAGTTTTATTTATTTTTTTATTCCCATGATGGAGGTCTAAATGTCTTTTTAAAGACCTCTCCACTAGGGTTGGGCACCTTAGGTTTAAGACTGATATGACATCTTGATACAAAGTTTCCCATCAGATATATTAATGATTTTATTTCAAAACATCACTGTCAATGTCCTCACGCTCATCCTCGTTAAATCTAGTATTCGTATGTATACGTGCATCCGGGGAGCTCATGCTGTAGGTTGAAGAGATAATGCCTCCAAGATGGGTTGCTAAAACTTACTAATACATGTAAAACAATAATGTATTAAATGGATCAGACTGTATCAATACAAACATTTAATAACTGATGCATCTCCACTAACCTTCACATCGCATCACTTTGCATTCACTCTCAGCAGCTCTACCGGTGCACTCACATAGTGCACTCATGTGATCGCATATTGTCATGTTTTGCCCACTCTCCACGCTCCCAGTGCTTTTGAGTAACACTGAATCCTGATCAATGAAATAATATATTTTTGGTCTAAATGGTTGACAAATTTAATTATACTATATATTAGAGCAAATGTAAACGGTAGAACCCAGAATTTCCAGAGGACATAACCTCATGATCCTTAATTGCATTATGGTTCAAGGTTCAAATCCAGCAGTTGATTAGATTGTACGAACAAGAGCGTGGGGAAACTAAAAAGAAAAAAAGCTAGACCCAAGCACTTAGATGGTTGGGTCTAGCAGGCCTTTAATGCTACTTTTTTTCTACATCTGAGCCAGTCAAACTGCAGCAACTGCAGCTGATGCACTTCTTCACAAATCTATCCTTCAAACTTCCTTCAAATTCTCATTTTAGAGCAGTAAATATGGTATTTATTGTACCAAAGTACAAAGTGACCATAATATATCTGTGTGGGTTTGATAGAGCTGTCGATCAATACCAGTGACTCAATGACTGCCTGGCCAAGTGCAGCCATTTCTGACTTTCAAAATTCACTTTCTGACCTGTCCTCTTTTTTTCAGATGAAAAAGCCTCTTTGTGCTGAAAATATGACATTTTATTAGGGATCAGCTGCTCAACAATAGTGCAATAATGCACCACAAGTGAGGCGTTGGTGTTGTTAAGTAGTTCACTACTAAAGTTAAAAAGCTCACGTTTCAAGTACAAAAAGTAAATGACAAAGCTCTACTGCCATGTCTGTCCTTTGTACGGTAAAGTACTACTGAGACATTTTATGGATCTCTGGTGTAATTATTAGCTACAAGCTTGCTTGCCTCTAGTTTGGCTTTCCAGTATATCAGTTTATAAGTCATTAAAAATAGCACCAACTAAATAACAATAAAAATGTTCAAAATGATTATAGCATCCAGAAGCTATAAAATAAAATTTTAATAAAGCTTTTATCCGAAGTTCTCTCATTCAACCCATTTCTTCACCTGCTGACGACAGGAAACTGTCATTGCAAGCAGCAGGTTTCCAGGGTTCATCATCAGCAGCTTAGAAACAATCTGATTTAATAATGATTATAAAGATTTCTTCGATCATCATAGATTTCTCTTCAAAATATTCATTTTTACCTCATAATGGCCATATATACAGTCCATTATTTCTCAAAAGCCCACTTTCTTCTGATTGGCTAACATCAGGGAGAGTGACAGGAGGCGGAACCTGACTCTCCAACAGGTGACTGTAAAAAACAAAGTAACTTTGTGGACTGGAAATTCAAACTTTTCAAACCAGTGTGAATGTGTTTGAGTGTGACTCTGATCCAGAATCTGAAAGCAGACAGCACCAACATTCACCACAAAAATGACCACACCAGGACGTCTGCGTTTGTGCAATATTACACCCATTAGCAGCTGATGGTGGAAAACAATGGTAGATTCAGAATTATATATATACTTATAAATCTATATAAAAACATAAAAATATATAATATATAAAAATAACATATATAAAAAATAACCTTATAATCTAGTGCTCTCAAACGATTACAATTTTTATTTAGATTAATCACAGTGTTGATGTGGATTCATTTTGATTAATCACGATTAGTAATAATGCATTAGCCAAAGTGCTAGCAGAGTGTACTAATGTATGCTTAATTATGCGATAATGTGGTGTTTAAAGCTGAAAGTGCTTCAGTGAAAAGAAAACATCTTCCTGCAGAGTGTCAGTCAACTATTCTGTCTTAATTTTTTTGGAATCAAATTTCCTATCAAGAGAGCCGTTTAGCATCTACCATTTTTATTGGTTGGTTCTGCTGCCTGTCACCACAGGATTAACTGCCTATTTGTGCATGTGGGACGGCAAGTCCATTTGGACAAACTGCCCGAAATGCGTTACAAGAGACGTTCAGAGTCATTCTGTGCTGCAGATGGATTAATCGCATTAAAATTATTAATCAGCTTAATCATGATGATGGATTAATCCGCATTAATGCATTAACTTTGACAGCCCTAATATAAACATATGATTTCTACATCGTGGTTGCAGGGGGTTCTGGAACGCAACCGTCACGATTGAGGAGGGATTAATATAATTCTTACACACCTTAGCTTTAGTCCCACCCGCACATTCTCACCTTTTCACTCCTGTAGTTATTTTTTTACTGAGTTCAATGAACTTCTACAGACCTGGCAAAGTCAACAAAATTAATTCTTGCAAGTTTCACATTTGAAAACTCATACAATCATTCATATGATCAATCTTTCATAGTCCCTAACTTACCAAGGCTTTTTCAATTACAGTAAAGAAGTAAGTGGACTAAATGGGCCTGTCATGTTTTACCGTGTGGACCATCACTTAACCTCATGATATGAAACTTTGTGTAGTACCAACACCAAACATTGTAAAACTGAACTTAGAAGAGAACACATGGAAACGTGTAATAGGTCCTCTTTAAAGAGATGAATAAGCAATAAAGCAGCTTGCTATACAACAAAAACATTAAACTCAAAGATGCTAAACCTGTCGGTAGAGCTGAGGGGATGGACGAGTTGGATAATAATTATCTGTGGGTTTTGTAACACAGTGAATATTTCATATATAACATTGTCTTCTATTATTGAAATGAAAAGGTTGAACAGCCTGGCTTTAACTGAATGCATAAATGGTTCAATTAAATCATAAAACAGTTTTTACTGTTTTGAAATGTTTCCTGAAGGGATCCCTGCCACGCACATAAAGGTTTACACAACAACAGGTGCAGCTCGATGGCTGCCAGTTCAAACAGCAGGATGTTCTTCATTGTTTTTAGAACAAGGCAGAGATAGGTGTGTGGCGTCCAGTGTTCACAGCACAACTTCAACGACAACCATTTCTGCATAATCCAAACCATACCACTGGCTAAAGGGAAAACAGAAAAGTCCAGCAGTTATTCCTACAATAGTTTTTCTTCTATTAGCAGCATGAGCATCGAGCATAATGGTCGGCGGGGTTTTGGGATAAAATCAAATCTAAGACCTTGAGGGCTTACTGTGCATGTTAGCAGGCAATGAGATGTTGAGCTCCTCAGACTGCCTTGTTAACTAAGAGCCACCTGGGAGAAAATCTGGGTGTTAAACTGCAAGAAAAGACCCTCAAGTCAAAATGAGGAAATAGAAATGACCTTCCGGGCAATAACCAGCAATGTGTGATAAAGGTCAGAACCAGAGGAGCGGGAAAGTGGAGCCGCTGAGACAGACGTGGGAAAGTGACAGGCAGTGGCACAAAAAGCTCACACACATAGCAGCCAGTGAATACCGCGGATTAAGCAAAGAGAGAGGCAACAGAGAGCTGAGAGGAAAATGGCAAGCCACCCATGGACGGTTTGGTAAGAGTGAAGCACATGTGAAGGCAGAGAGGCAGCTACAGACATCAGATAAGAACCCAGAAAAACAAGAGCACCTTAATGGATAACTTCAGAATTCTATTAGAGGAGAAACACAATGACGCCGAAGGGATAAGAGACAGGACAAGGACAAAGTATTTGAGAAAAAAAGACAAATTACAGATAAAAATCGATAATTGTGCACCAAGGAGATTAGAGTGGGCAGTGAAAAACAACTAAAGAGGGGGAAAAACTGCAAAAAGTGTGTCGTTCACATTTCTCGCTGGAGATTTTTCAATTCGAGACGTCATTTTTTTTTTTTGTGCGTGTAGCAATTATAAAGTATCACATGGTGATACTTCGTCAAGAGTCTGCCACCTGCTTGTGTCCCGGCTGAAACGTTTGGGGAAAATTGCAGATGCTGTCTGAGCAGATGGCTCCCTCTGTGACCTCACAATGGCGTTCTTCAGCCGTGACATGTCTGCTGCTGTGATAAACATGTGTTTTTTATGTTGCATTTTTACTACTTTAAAGTTCATCTTTTATTAAAACGCAGCCCTTTAATGCTACTTTGCATGCACGTGCTCCAAAAAATTGAACAGTTTTTCAAAATACAGATACTGAAATTACAGATCAAATGTCTGTAGGCAGATTTTTTTATGCAAGGTATTTTATGAGCAGCAGTTGCAACCCACTTACCTGCTATATTTAGGCTCCTTCTTCAGCACTTGGCTATAGATTGATGAGTTCTGTTTTTCCTCTTCATATGCTCATAAATTTTTTACAACAATGTTTGACTCGCATTATCTCGCTTGATTTAAAGGCGGTTCTGTGCGTCGTGGAGTTTTATTATTGTGCTGAGGGACTTTCTTGTGTGGTTGGCACATCCAACCACAAGGACTCACACCATTTGGTATCTTGCAGAGAGTAAGACGGGAAGACTGATAAACATGAGGGTCCCGCTGGTTTAAGCTAACACAACATTTAGCAAATTTTCTTTGTTAGATCAGTATAAAAAATGAGTGTTACAAAGATGTGTTGCTCTGTTGTGGAGGCTTATGTGTTGGTCTTTTTCCTGGAGTCTTGTTATACTTCTTTTCCACCAAACAAGAACCGGTACTAGTTCTGTGCTGGTGCTAGAGCTGGTGGTTAGTTGGTTCACATCCTCCTAAAACGTCGTAAGTACGTTACTGCATATGTAGTCGGTATCCCAACAACTAGCAACTAGCAAGCTAGCCGCTGTTAAGAAACTAGTTAACCAACTATTGTTACCCTGTTACTATCAGTCCATGAAAAGATCTTTTTTTTCTGCGGAAATTCTAGTTACAACATGATTGAGCTAGCAAAGCACTTTTGCATTGGTACGTGCTTTATTTATTCAGTTTAGGAAAATCGCGATGGCCTTCCTGGTTGCAAATGACGGCCAAGCACACCCTCACATGCTTAAATGGAGGAGCTCATTGTGTTCATACAGGTGCTGTTCCTGGTTTTGCAAATCTACATTGAGATCCAGAGCAAAAACATCCAACTGTTAGTGGCTATCCTATTTTTCACTCCTCTAATCTTCTACTGTCGCCAGCTGTGTTTCCACCATCACTCCCCCAGCCCCTAGTGTAGTCGCTGCTTAGTTGGTGCTGGTCTGGCCCAGCAGGGAGTTGGTGTGTGACTTAGCACCAGTTTTAGCCGAGCTGGTGCTCACAGTTGTGGAAACACAATGAACTGGTGCTAAATCAGGCACTAGCACGGGACTAACACCGGTTCTTAGTCAGTGCAAAAGGCTCATTAGACTCCTGGAAAGTGACCACACCTGGGAAAGAGATACCTTTCATTAAACCACAGAACTCTTCCTTGAAGATTTTAACTTTTGTTTCCTCCATTGACTTTGAATGACCAGAGTTGGATTCTGGACATACTGTAGATTTGGACTTGTGTGATTCTCCCATAGACAGAGATTAACATAGTCACAGTTGTCAGCTGTTGGTTGTGGACTTTGAAGCCAGGAGATTGACATTTGAATGTCGCCATCTTGGGGTTTTTTTTTGAGCCAGAAGTGACCATACTTGGATATGAAGGGAGGAGTGAAGAGGTGGGTATGACCCTTGAACCTGAGGACACTGTTTAACATTTATGGGACTGAATGAGCCTCCAAATCACCTGTAAATCATTGGAGACCTGTCAATCAAACTAACCAAGCCTCTAAATTGTCATCTTTTTGAAGCATAAAATCTACTTAATGATGAAAGGATTTTTCAGATGGACCACCAGATCACTGAGAAGAAGACCTAACTTTAGCTAATGACATCAGAATGACTTGTGGGAAATGTACTGACTGAGTATTTCAGTCCAATTGGAGCCCGACTTTTTTGAGCCTCCATCGAGTGGCCATCAGCAGTATTGCACTATTTTGCACTTTTAATATTCGCATCATTTTTGAGACCTGGAGGCTATGTCCAGTTTTTCATACAGTCTGTAATCATCCCCCACCATGTGTCTGATGACTGCATTGAGGAGCCATGACATGTTTTTGATTTCATTTTTTGAATTAAAGTCAATGGAGCCAGAGATTTTTGGAGCCAGCATCTAGTGGCAATCACTGGTATTGCACTTTTTTGCACCTCTGCATTGGCTTCACTTTTGAGATCTGGTGATTACGTCCCTCTTTTTTTATTCCAAGCCTCTGAACAGGGACTACTCCTGCATTACCCTGCAGTTTGCTTTACATTCCTTCTGATCCACATAATTAGTCCAGTTATAATACACTGCCAGTTCAGGGAAACATTTTCTGCAGACACTGAGGGAAACAAGAGATGATGTGACATTTTAGGTGATGCATGTAGCGCTCATTAGGCTATTACTTTGAAAAGGCCGATCTGCAGCAATATCCAGATGCTGGCTTCATGGCTGCGGCTACAATGACAGCTGCGTCATCCTCAGGCTGCAGTCATAATCACAGCTACAGTCTGTCTCAGTGAGAGAGCTGCTGAACCAGCTCCTCTTCTCTTTCCACATGCAACGGTGCAGACTTGCAGATACAGCTGAGAGCGAACTGACACTGTAGGCACATGTAGCAGCGTTCTACTATAATACATTAATACTATAGTTTAGTAGACCTCAGCCTTTTTCAGGGGACAGACGTATTGCAAAAGTTATTGCGATGAAACTGAGTCAGCTCACTTTCATGTGAAGAGAGAAGTGGATGACAGATGTTTCCCTTTAGAACTGAAACAATTGGTTTTTACCTTGTAATTTAAAGTTTTTATCTCAATGATGGTTTGTTTTAACACAAACTGTTGACTTTTTAATTAAAATAATTAATTTAAAAAATGTTTATCTCATAAATTTTACTTGGTAAGAATGTTTTTAGTTTAGATTTAAAAATGTGTAACTCAAAATATGTGCAAAAGTACATATAAGAAGAAAATCTGGGGACTCTGAATGATTTGTCTAGTTTGTAGTGCTATAGTGAAACAGGGTAACACTACAGCCAGAGTGTCTCATTGTGAAGAAGTTCTTAGATCAGAAGAATAAAGTACAAGGAAGAAGTCTATTGTATGTTGTTTTATTTCTTTCATAAGGATAATGTATGAGATGCATAAAGACCATAACCGTAATCCTGTGTAGACTGAGGTCAGATTGTTGGGTCACTCTGTTCTTGTTTATGAACAAATCTGTCCAGTAATATAATGTTTCTCCGCCATAAGCTGCCTTTGAGAGCAAATTTCTCCAATCCCTTTGTTAAAATCTGCATTGCATATTCAGTGTCTGTTTGTCAGTCTTCTCCTGAATCAAATATTCCCCCAGTGCCACTTGAAATTGTACTTGAAGACATTTTTGATCAGGCTGGAAAGGATGAAAGTCTTTCGAACTAGATTACAGTGTTCGCTCTCTGGAGGGAGAGAAGCATTTTCCCATTCTTTTACTTAATTGTTGAATTGGTTACTAATTATATGGATTGAAAGCTAAATTTTAGGTACATTTCAAGTTTTCGAACTGTTCAACTATGTGGGTGTTTTTTTAATGTTGCAGAAAATACTTCATCGCTGTTCAGTCCCACATATGTTCAGTCTTTGTTTCTTATTTTTATGAAGTCATGTGCATAATATCCCGAGGCAATAAGTGCCAACTGCTGACCAAACCTTTAATACAAATGTCAACAAATCTTGATGATGTGCCGGGGTTGTTTGCACTAATAATGGGTCAGCCTGCTGGATGTAAGACACTGCACGAGTGGTTTTGTATGTTTTGGCCCATTTGCTACAAATTGCAAACACTGTACATTCCTGTCATATGTTTTTCAAAGCACAGCCCAAATTTCTAGATTGTTTTTTCTACCTGCCAGGCAGCCATTAGTTTCAGCTAATTTAAATATGACACACACACAAAAAACAATTTGCTTTAGATAAGCAATCCATCACAGTAAATGACTTTACTGTCTTTTTTGTGCAACACAAAGTTGTAAAAATGTGATAATGGGAATGCATTCATATAGGAAAAGCCTTTTATATAAAGTCGTTAACATATTGTCCCACTCACACAGACCTGCATGCACACACTGATGACAGTGAGCCACTCATGCAGTATGCTTGCCTGACCATCAGGAAAATATTGGGGCTCAGAGACACATGAAATCAGGAGGATTTGGAGATCAAACTGCAAATCATGTGACCGCTGAATCACCGTCTGTACTTCCTGAGCAACAGCTCATGCGACTTTTTGAAAACTCAGCTTGTTGGTGGAAACAGGAAGTCCCGGTCATCTGAAATGGATGCTAGTGGATGTTGCATTTTACCATTTACATGAGGTTGTTTAATAATAGCAACATTTGCACACTGCTTGAATGTCTTGAGGTTCTTAATTTGTGTCTTATCGAATTTACTCTACTACTTAAACTTACTAAAAACACACATGAAAATAAGTTATTCACTGTAACAGTTTGATTGTGTAAGTAGAAAGCACTCCAAGAGCACAAACCTCTGCCAAGGTGTTATCCAGCTGTACTGATCTATAAAGTGAACACTGTTGCCCTCGTGTGGTGAAACAGCAAAACTATCTTGTTAAACAGATATAGAGTTCAGGAACATACATCATGCTGCGGTGGATTATGGGATGCGTCCACCATGTTTGAGGTCTGCAATGGTAAACAGCCGAATAGTGTCAGGAGCCAAAAATGTAGCCTATATTTGACACACACAATATTAATATTAATATTTTAAGACACATTTTACAGGACACCAATACAACAAGTGGGGCACCATTTAAATACTCATAACAGATGCCTAAATGTGAGCGATTGCTGTTGTTTTCTTTGCAGTTTTAGTGAATGGTCGGCAAACAGCTGATCTCTGCCTCGGTACCTCCGCAGTAACAACTTATACTGTTACTGGCAGCAGGCCTGCCATTGCATACAATCTGCTGCTCTGCTTTGCACACCCGCCTATGTGTACTTTATTTTATTTTTGTATTTATTTTATTTTATATTTTATTGTATTTCATTCTCTCTTGCTCTTCTAAATGCCGCTCTGTGCCCTCTAATTGCCCCTCGGGGATAAATAAAGTTTTTTCTGATTCTGATTCTGATCCACGCCTGTAGCGCTGTCTCTGAAAATTACAAATCTGTTACAGTGCAAGGGAAGCATTGGTCTGTTCGGGAACATTGTTTTTTCCATATTTATGTAATAGATTAATTCTTCCTGCCACAGCCCTGGACATGACAACATTGTGATTACTCGTAGGGCTGTGTTACAAAACCAAAACAGAGGGACGGACAGGTGTTTTAGCCTGAACTGAACAGTGGGCTAAAAACATGATTAACCGATTAACTTCTCCCAAATCAGTGATGAGACTTACTGTCACATCCCGCCATGCAACATCTACGTCCCATTGTTGATAAAATACAATGAAATGACCGGACAGTTTGCACGCTAAAAACTACGAATGTGGCTGCTGATGAGTGGGCCATAAATCCCAAAATGCTTTGTGATGTGACATCACGATCCTGAACTCCATAGGTTTTCAGAGATTCCAGGATTTTTCCGATATGATATCATCCTCAGATCTTGGCCAAAATATACTAATTTGTTCCTTTTGTAATACCGTGTACTTAAAAAAAGTATCAAGATTTGTTCAGAAACAAAAAAGGAAAAACATAACCTCCTTGGCTGAGCTAATAAACAGAGACATCAAAATCATGTGAATTCTGACCAATTCTGATCACTTGATTATGTATTACGGCCCTCTCTGAAGGCTTAACTAAATATTACAGTATGTTGTGTAATGGGAGTCAGGTTGTGAAAGCTGAATCTGGTTTTAAGAATCAGAGGCAGGATAGATACTCACTGTATAATGTGATGGTTCATGTCCAGTCAAGCTTTTTTAATGCAAACTTGTCCCAGCAGCTCTTCCAAATCTGTAAGTGGGCATTTATATGTTGCTGACTTCTTTGCTGTTTTCCTACTGTTTCTCATTTGATCTCTATTGCTGCATTAAAACCGTTTCCCTGGCGCCCTCATTATAAACTTCAAAAATACTGTTGATTGAAAAAAAAAAAAAAAAAAAAAAAAAAAAAAACAGGCTGCAGATGAACTATCCACCACACTCCATGAACATGCATAAGACTGCTTTTAAGATTACTGTGGATTTCATCACACTTTCTCCAAAATTCAACATGCAATTAAAGCACTATTATATCTTTGGAAAATCTATAAATCTTGCTTGAGTATGCTCACTGCGCTGCAGCTACTCGAATGCTTGGGGTGCTGACCAACAAGGCTGCTTTCTGAATTCTGCTGAGCTTTGAGAATGCCAACACCAGTGTTTAAAAAGCGATGTTCAGTTAGACAGCACTGATTAGCATGCTAATTGTTAGTCCCTCCCTCCACATTTTAGCCGAACTTAGTCATACACACCAGCATAAAGGCTAATCGGAGCATCTGATTCAAGTTGTTTGAGTGCCGTTGTCAGCACTGTTACCCCTCTGGGTCTGACAGTAAGCGCTCCCCATATATTAGCCTGAGGCTGTTCCACGCCTGGGGGGATTGATTCAGCGCAGCTGTCCCTAGCCATGACAGAAAAAATGTCCACACATTTAGACTCATCCATGATTTATTCAGGAAGCTGCAAGCTCACAGCAGAGATGTGGGAGTTCATCATACTAGGTTCTTGTACTTGACACACTGTCAAAGTGTTTGACACTCGTCTTCCAGTCAGGATGTGGTTATGAATATAAAACCCTGCAGACTGGTGCAGGGCTGTCTTTCAGTAAATGCAATAGTTGTGCCTCAATAGCATAACTGCCAGAACAATTGGACACATGAAGACCTCTACTACATTTCATTGATAAGATACTACATTTTTAAAGCGGATATAACAAATATTTTATGTAACCCATATCACTCTGTTTTGTTAGGCTCAGACTTTAGACTTCTTGCTTTCACAGGATTGTTTTTAGCCATGAGGCGGCTTTTTGTTTTTTAATAGAAAAACTCTAATAACTCATTGTACTTTATGTGACCAGCGTCAAACAACAGAGAGACGGTACTCTACACTTAAAACCTATCAAACCTAGTAAGCACTCAGAGAGCACAATCCCCAGTCAAGGCGTAATGCAGCTGTACTGACGCTATAGACTGAACATGTTTGCCCTCAAGTGGTGAAGCAGGAACACTACCTTGTTAAAACATCTCCCAATTAAAACAGACAGGGAGTTTTCTTTTTTAGGTTTTTTTTGGACAGCATCCCATCCTTTGAGCTTGTCCAAAATGTAATCATGTGTTCCTTGGGTAATCTCTCTCGAAACAAATCACTGAGATCTGTTCAGTTGTTTTTCTGTCATGTTGCTAATGGACAGATGGGTAGACAAACAAACCAACATACAAACAACAAACATAACCTCCTTGGCAGAGGAATCTAACTGGGGAACATGAAAACTGACTACACTTGGTTTGTTTAATGTATCTTAGGTGATCGAATCATAAGTGGACAGTGCTAAGTCAACACTGTCTTGTTAAAACAAACGTGACCAACCACCAAAACACACTGAGCGCCAGTCAGTCAAACCACAGGTAGTCTGTGACTGGGACACATGTGACCACATACCCTTTGCTGTGCACATCCTGTTGGGTCCCTGACAACAACGTGACAGGTTTAGTATAATTATGTGCCACCCACGTGTTGTTTAAACAGTGAGAAAGATCCTAAAACCACAACGAAAACCACTCTACTTTGTGAATTACATCAACCTGAATTTCTTTACCAAGACCAGTTCAAATCTATCTCAGCAAATGAATGCTAACCACCTGTTATTATAAATGTAAGCAGAGCTAATTTAGCTCAGTCCAAAGCAGCTCATGTTCTAAGGCAGTTCTCAATATGATTATTAAATGTTTAATATTTAAACCTAATGTACTTTGATGCCTCATCAAACCAAACTCTTCCAACACTATTCCAGAAGTAAAGAGAGTTTGACAGTAAAGGTGACCTGAAGGCTATTGTTCTCCCAGTGAAGTCAGATTAAAGCTTTATGTATATAGGATGGAGGTGACCTAGCCTGGGGCTAAATTATCTGTGTGCCTCCCAAAAGTGATTGTTATCCAGCCGTGAGAGGAACCTGTGGCTACACTACCATTCCACATGAATTTTCAAACCGAGCCATGAGGCAGAGCAGCAGCTAACGCGGGACCTAGAAATGAACACCCTTCCCCGGTGTTTTTAAGCATCAATCCCTGAGCTATGATGGCCGGCTAATGAGAAGAGTGAAGTGAGAAATAGCTTGCATATACTGCCACGGCCAATCTGCCATTCTGCTTGGAGTTGCTGCAGATAGGGAACAGGGCAGACTGAATCAATAATGATACAACCCTCTGTTGTGGCATGCCATTATAACTGTATCCTTTTTTATGTTTTATCGCAAATAGAACTAGCCTGCTGTTCCCACACAGCTGTTGTATGTGAGTGTCTGTCAGATAGACTGTAAGCATAGCAGTGTGCTATAAGTTCAATCAGTTCCTTACTTTTCATGCACACCAACCCCCGAGGATTGTCAGATGTGCGGAAGCAGGAGGCAAAGACAAAGCGTAGCCTAAAGGCAAAACTATGCCTGCCTCAGAAACGAACGATAGAAAAAGCTCTTTTTTATTTCTCTCATGCTTCTAGCTTCCTCACATATAGTGTGGATATGATGTGAATGACATGGGTGATTTATTAGGATGGAAGTTGACTCTGTAAAGATCATAACTGAGTGATCTGAGGCCTGTGATGAATAGATTTACTTGATGTGTTGCTCCATCTTACTGTAAATTACTGTACATTGTTCAGTGGTACTAATCATGGTTCCCCATCGTTCAACATTACACGTCAGTAATCTTTTCAGCACTATATTGACACGATCTGCTAACAGTGCCGACAATTTGACTAAGTCTGTCGTGTGATTCATTTCCTTCCAGCCGTGTCAGTGCTGTCAGATTTATTTTCCTGCACTGGCAGCATCTAAGTTTTGGTTTGACTGAGTAATTTACATTAGCAGGGGGGAATGATGAGATGAAATTTGAGCAGCAGCCTCAACACCTGATGTGCATAAAAACACAAGAATATTCGTTTTCCCTGCTCTCTGCATATGTTTCTTTCTCTTTCTGAGCCGGAAGTCTGTTGGAGCATGATAAGCAGGCATAAACCAGGAGAGTAATGATTTTCTTCCATTTCAGATGTTCCTTGTCTTTTATGGTTGACCCTTAAAAATGTCACAGCAGCCCAGGAATCACTCAGTCATTTCAATCCACAGCATATAGATTATCTTATGGAGAGAAGTCTTCTTTCCTCATCGTGCTCTATAATGATCTAGGAGGAGTAGATTCCCATTGAAGGGAGCGGGTGGTACTTTCAGATAACGTTCATGTTGACTCGACTGACTCTTCGATTTAACCGTCTCCTGCTGCTGACCACACCCTTCTCCACCCCTGGTGCTCAGTCCTAGTACTTTTGCTTGTTTTGTCATCCACTGAAAGGTTATTTAAGGTTATTAATCGTGAGATGTAAGATGATGCAAGGCTCTTTCGCTACTGTTCATGATTGTAATGGCTAGAAATTTCTTGTTGTTTTTGGATGTGGAAATACAGAAATAAAACTAGACAACACAAATCTCCACCTCCATATCTGATCTCCACCACATCTCTGTCTGCCGGGTGTGAGTGAGGAAGGGAGGGAACGAATGTGTTTTATTATAGCGAGTGACTGAGGGAGGGTGTTTTTAATAGAGCAGGTAAATAGGAATCAGGTTTTTATATTTGTATTAATAATTTGTTTGTACTGATGTATGCGGGTATTGTCTATACTGTTTTTGTTTCGTTTGTTTGTAGGTATTGTCTACGGCAGGGGTCTCCGACGGGTAGCTCGTGAGCTACCGGTAGCTCTCGAGCACTCAATAAGTAGCTCGCTGAGCAAATCCAAAACGTAAATAAAAATAATAAAACAAGAGTGAACCTCTCAGGATACACACGAGATTACAGGGCTCTGGTCGACAGCATGCAGTGTCAAGCATCTCACTAAAGGTAAGCATATAATAATGTGCTAAATATGTACCTGGCAAAAAATGCCAATAATTAAGGAGAGTAGAAGTAGCTCGCGATTTGGTTTATTAATTGAAAGTAGCTCCCATCCTAAAAGAGGTTGTTGACCCCTGGTCTACGGGTTTGTTTTGTTTGTATGCAAGTATTATCATTAGTGTTTTTTGTTTGTTTGTTTTTTCTTCTCTTTTTCGTTTGTTTTTTCTTGAAAAGCCCATCCAGGGACAAGAGTTGCTAATTAGCTTAATGCTACATACTCTCTGTGTAACACATCAGATTTTATTCTGTGTTCATTGCGCTGTCCCTGACAAATAAACTAATAAATAAATTGTCTCACACTTTAGACTTTTAACAAAACTCACAATGTGACGAAACTAAGAATTTTACCCCAAGAGCCAAAACATTTCTCTATTTGCAATTTATACCTAATACTTTCTTCTTCTTCAGACAAACCGAAGCCGGCAAAAACACCATCTCCTTGGCAGAGGTAAAATAAAAAATAAAGAAAAATGTCAGTGAACATTGCAGAGAGAAACTATCTGTAAAGATGACTGTACAGTTAAACTTCAAGTGACAGTCTTACCCAGGGCGACACCCGATGAGAGATCAGTTATGGGGTCAGTCACTCGCTCAGGGGCACTTGCTCAGGACACATGTCTGTCGATGGACATTGATTGTTGCAAGATTAGACCTGAAACCTGTAGGCGGCACGACAGTCTGTCTACCCACAAGGGTGCTGAATAAATAGTGTTAGGGACAGCAGCAGAAACAAAGAAGAACGAGCCTAAAAGTAACAGAAAAAAGACACATTTTGTACAACCCTGTGTGTTAAATGTACTTTAACCTTGTACACCTGATAAGATGTTTCAGAGTTCTGAGACTTTGCAAGAGCTCATCAAGTTTGGTTTTCAGCCAAGGCTTGACTTGGAAAGTAATGGTGCATTTTAACAGCAGCGTGCCCTCCCTGCTGATCACAAGACCCCTGTGAAGGGTTTGAAATTTCAGAAACTGCGAAGCAACACAGGGAGAGACATCATATACTCCAGGTAGAGCAGCATTGTCCAATATTAAAACATAACAATAGAGGAAATCAGGAAAACTATTTGGTGTTTAACTTTTCTTCCTCTGTAAAAAACCAAATCACACGGAGGTAAGCTGGGATATTAAGAGAGCCTTTTGGAGTAATTTATTGAAACGCTCATTGCAGTACCTCGCCCGGCAGTCTTGTTTCTATAGTGGGTGTGAAGTTTCACAAGCCTGTGATTATCACTGAGGTCACTGCAGTCATTTCATGCAGCGGTGTTAAATTATCAAACTGGCATCACAATGTTCAAAGGGCTGATAAACCCACTCATATTTCACATCGGAGTCAGAAACACTTTTACTCACCCAGCACAATGGGCACGCAGGCAAATAAACCTGGTTAATTGGTGCCGAATGCTGACACATTGGAGGACACTTATACAACGCTGAAACACCGGGTGCAGCAGAAAGTATAAAAAGCCTCTCATGCAGTGTGTTACAGACAAGAAGTGCTATGTTTAAAAGTGGAGAGAATACACTGTAAAGCCACTGTCAAGTCATTGTAATGCTGTCATGAATGGTGGACAAAAAGATGCCTTGAGTGAATAGATTGTGTCAGGGCATGTGTGAAGATCAAGGAGAGTTTAAAGATTTAAATCCTTCCAAAGCACAAAGAAGAAAAAAAAAAAAAACGATCAATTCCACCATTTGAAACTTCTGAACCTTTTTGCTCTTTTTTATTATGAACAGCAGGCACCCAAGGACCTGCCAATGATGTCAAATTAAAGCCATAAAAGTGACTTCAGAGAATCTGTTCCTCATTGTAGTAAAAGTGAATGGAGCAGTGAGCTCGGGTGCAGTGGAGAGATGATGCCACATTGATGCAACCACACTTAGCGGGGAAGTGTATCTTTGCAAATCTGACCGTTGAACTCATTTTATATACAGTATATCCAACTATATCATATTATAAAATGCTGTGTGCTTATTTTCTGTGTATTTTCCTCCTAAATCTAGTCCAGTTTATCTAGATATGAATGTAGACTCCATCGATCTAACAAACATCCAAATCCATCCGTGTCCATTCAAAATGTTTTACCTACAAACATCAGATCAAATAATGACAGAAATCTGATGTATTACAGAATTAAGAGTCCCGAGTTTGGTAGTCGATTTTAGCTATAAACGATAAAACCCTGCCTTCTGCTTCCATTAGACAAACTGTCCGATCAGATCAAATCAATCCATCAGTGTTCTGAGGAGCAGTCCAAACCACTACAGTCAGGCTCTGAGGTGTTACCAACTTTAAGGTGAATTTCTCTTCCTTTAAATCTTCCAAAATCTTTTAAAAATGTAGTTGATTATTTCAGTAGTCTTCACACATTTTCACGTGTATTCAGCATATTCAGCAAAATGAAATCCACATGTGTATACTGTAACCCAGAGCTGTATGCATCTAGGGCCTAATTCTGATGAATGCTACAGAGATAACTAACGCCTGGAGAACAATTCAACAACATTAGAAGCAGCTTGTAAAAACTCAAATGTCTGAGGTTGAACAGCAATAAATAACAGTGTCATCAGCATAAAAGTGGTACATGGTATTTGACAAGTTTTTGCACAGATCATTGATATAAATTGAAAATAAAATGTATGATAATTATGTATTTTAACTTTATTGTCACCTTTCTGTTTTATGACGTGTGCTGCTGACCTCTTGGCCAGGTCACCGTTATAAAAGAGATCTGGATCTCAATGGGTTTTTATCTGATTAAATATAGGTTAAATTTGAAAACAAAAATCATCTGAGACTAATCATGTTAAGTTTGGAGAATTCACTATTTTGAATTAAATATGTTACTATACTGAACAAAATTATAAACGCAACATGGCATGTTTTCAAGAAAACTTATAACTTCTTTTTCTGGCGTAGATATCAATATTTACAGCAACAAAGAGTGATCAATTTCTGTCCCATAACAAAGAAAATATGCAAACAATGCACCCGGCAACATGTTCAAAACGGCTTACACCTGGATTACACCTGGGGTTGAACCCCAGACATCTTCATCGCATTGAGTTCATGACATTGTTTATTGTGTCCTGGGGAATGTTTTCCCACTTGTCTACAACAGCTGTACACAGCTCCTGGACCGTAGATGGCACTGGTACTCGGTGACATACACGTCTGTCCAGAACATCCCAGATGTGCTCGATGGGCTTGATGGGTTAGCTGTGCTGCCCAACTCACGGAAACGGCTTTGTAAACGACTAATCGTCGAATAGTGGACACCTAGACGTCCCGCAACCGTACGATGTGACATTCCAGTCTGCAACATGCTAATGGCACGTTCCCTCACGACTGCTGGCATCTGTGGCATTTTGTTGACAGGACACAATGCACGGTTTGCACCGGCTTTTTATTGTCCCCAGTCTAAAGAGTGGCCATGACATGGTGATGCTGCCTGTTGAGCGTGTCCACAAGACACACATGGCTGACCAACAGATTTATTCAAA
>OOFC01019145.1:0-10854 GCA_900323345.1 Pseudochromis fuscus
AGATTTTTTTAACTTTAACTTTAGCAAGTCTGTCTAATTAATCGTGTAATTAATTCCCCCTCAAACTTATCTTCCCTTCCACGTACATAAACAGCAAAGGACGAGCTGAATGACGGCAAACAGCAGACTTAACACCTAAGTGACAAGGTAATCTTACCTTTCAGAAACAATTAACTCCAGTTAAAGGGAGATATATTAAAATAATAATCTGACTGGCAGCCACACAGAGAGATGTTTGCAGAAGAGGAACAGGATTGTAGGTGAACGAGCTTTGTCGGGTTTTTAAGCGTTTGTGGGTTTGTTTAATTATCAAGACTGCAAACAGCCAGGGGGCTAAAGGACCCCAGCCGTCACTACTGGTTCATGTTTGGCTGTTTTCCACCATCATTATTGAAGGTCTGATCTGCATTTCCTCTCTGAATAGTTTTAATAATATGGAAGCTGTATCTGCAGGCTAACAGTCTTATTTTTAATCTTGTCTTTGCTGGTGAGGAGCTACAATAGTATCCAGAAATCAGCGTGTAACTGGTGGCAGGGATGTGTTTCCTGAGTGGTTAAAAATGAAAAAGCACTCAACCCATTTGTAGACTGTGGAGATTATCATCCTGCACGTGTGTAGATTTTCAGCAGAATCCATTAAGATGTGACACACTTATACATTCACTCATAAGAGAAACAGATTTTCTGGGATTTCCTTAAAAATGTCTTTTGTTTCTAGGGTAGTACCTCATCTCTCAAAAATCAATTGAGGGAGATCTGTTCATAAGTTTTTCTGTAACGTTGCAAACAGACTGACACATCAGCAGAGCAAATCAGTTTGAATTCAATGGGCTGCAAACTCTATTGTGACGTATGAAGATGCATGACATATATTAACCTCTCAGTGATGTTCTCGTTGATGGGCCTCCAAAACAGACCAGACAATATCTCATTTACTGAAGTGATGAAGTGAGATGGCTTTCACGTGTCAGGAGAGTGCAGCCTGACGTACCTGATCACCATCAACAGCAGAGTATGGAGAGCCTCTCCAGCCTGCAACAACATCTGCAACATCTGCTCATCCACACACACACGGTAAAGTAACACTCAAGCATTTCAGCTAAAAAAAATCAAAAAACAGATCTACATTTTTACTGAAAATGCAGCAAATAATGGCGCATTTACACTGGTACCTACTGTACCGAATGACGGCCAGCTACACGGAGGAAAGACTATCCTCGGCAATGTAAATGCAACCGAGAGGGGCCGATCCCGAGCAATTGGAGATGAAGCAAAGCGAGTACGTACCAGTGTAAATGCGTCATAAATGAGCCAAAAAGATCACAAGTAACCAGGTTCCCGACAAAATCCATGCTAATTAAAGCCTCGTTGGGTAGAAAAATGAGTGTGAGCTAATGTGCATAAATTACCCAGAACTATATTCTGCTAATTATCTAAGAACATGTTAAATCTCCCACAGAACAATCTTATCTTCCCTCAGCCACCATCACCTCTCTCTCTGGCAAAAAAAAAAGGGATCAGTGCTATAAAAGCCCTCAGGCACAAATCTCTTATAGACAGAGGATAACAGCAATGTTTCCTCCAAAAGTTGAGAAATACTGTGGAGAGCAAGTCAAATACAGGAGGGCCAATTAATGCAAAGAAGACATACCTAAAAATACACATTTGCACGTATACCCACCAAACCGGCTGCTTATCAGAAGCTGGGAGAGGAGGATGAAAGGAGCAGGAGGAAAACATGGAGAGTATGAGCTGAGAAGTAAGACGCATGAGAGACAATAAAGGATAAGGGACGGAGGAAAGACAAAATAAAGCAAAACTGAGAGGAGGAGACAAAGTGTTCAGAGCTAAACTCAGTCAAATATTTTTTTGTATTTAGATTGATGGATAGAAAAACTCCCTCGAGTAAAAGAGGAAAGATACAGATTTTAAAAAAACAAAGGCTTGATAAAATGTTGGGAGAGCAGAGAGGAGAGAAAACAGTGTGAGGTAGGCGTTGACGAGAACTTTGAAGGGGACTTAAAACCACTGGCACAATGAAGGATCTAATGTGAGGAAGAAAATGGAGACGTCAACGCTTTAAACTGCAGCTTTGAGTTTATTGCCAGAAGGGACAGGTGCACTTCAAACGTCTGAAAATTGAGATATTCAAATTTTTTTTTTTTTCCTCTTGCAACTCAGAGCTGAGATATTATTGTGTTGGTTCATCCAGTGACTGCATGGCTGTGACCAAAATAAAAATCATGGCAGGATTCAAGAGGCCATATGAACTCCTGCATGAACATCCTGCTTCATTAACATCCAGTGGACACAGCAGACGACATCAGGGAGCCGAATGTGACTGTGGCAAGAAGAAAACCTAAAACTGACTCAATGCACAGGTTTGAAAAGTGTTATCTCCACAAGATGAGGCCTCATTTATCTCCTCATTCTGATGCTCAATTTGAACTTCATCGGGTCGTCTTGGTGACGTAAGTTGCTGCCATGTGATTGGCTGATCAGCTGCGTTAACAAGCAATTGAAGGGAGTGTACATAATAAAGTTTCCGGTGAGTGTATGTTGTAATGTGACTAATCAGACAGGTGGAAATCATGAGGAGAGGAGCAGACAATCCCAGAGGAGGCGAACAGGAAAAGAAAACACAACACATTCGCAAACAGACTTTACAAAATAAAAGTAACAGCAAATACACACAAGGGAGGAAAATAAGAAATACAGAGAAGAAGCAGAACGAAAATCATTGCAAAATAATAAGCTACAATAGGTTAAGACCTTTCACCAGTGGCGTAAATATGGACGGTGCAACCGGTGCAGCTGCACCGGGGCCCATGAAGGAAGACAAAAAAAAGCAGTTGTCCAGCATTGCCACAGACCCCGTTACTGTGAAGGGAGTAGCTTGGGGCGGGTCGGTAAGGTAACGCTGAGTGGCTGGTATGGGAGGAGGAAATGATCATTTGTTCAACACGTTGATACCTGTCAGTCATGATGAGTCGCGATGGTGTGAGGTGAGTTTCTCATTTCAGCAAGAAAAAAAAAACAAGTGGATGAAAATTGACGAGAAAACGTAGCATCACGTTTAGCGTTAGCCTAGCTTCTCTTGAGTGGCTGTGCGTGTGTGTCCATGCGTGTGTGCGCGTGCCTGCGTGTAGCGTGCACGAGGTGCGCTTGTGTTTTGGGCGGGGGTGGGGGCACAAAAAAATATTTGTACCGGGGCCTGTACCCATGATGTTACACTAGTGCCTTTCACATTACATCTTGTCATTTGATTTATATATAAAATATTGACAAATATTACTATTAAGTCTCCTTTTCCTATTTTACCTGACATTTATCTTCTGTTTTGAAAATGTTAATAAAGATGTAAATTGGGTGAACATCTCACTTTCATAATGTTTTAGAGTTAGTTTGATATTTTGTCGTCACTGACTCTTTCAAATGAAGACACTGATTCAATGTTGACAATTTTCATGCAAAGGAAATAACAGAACAACTATGTTACTTTTTGTCTGTTTGCCACTTGGTGTCGCCAAACTGCAACTTTTCCTGTTCCAGTTTGAGTCGCTCTGTAACACTGACTTTTATTTTGTCACAGACTAAACAGCTCTAGACATTTACTTAAACCAAATGTAATTTATTTAAAACCAAAACTGAACCTAACTCAAACAGCATCAGAGTCTGAGAGTCAGCAGTATCAGCAATGCAAGCAGTACACAGCTGGGTGTCATGTGCCTGCTGTGGAGATCCTGAAGGTACAAACGCACAAAGAGACGGATGCAGAGTTGATGCACACAGGGCGGCTTTTATTGCCTGGAGGCTCAGGTGAAGCATATCAGCTGCCCACCCTCCCATGTCAGCCAATTACTTATTAAGTTTGACCGCAGCAGCCTCCCAGACGGCGGGAGGCCATTGCATATGTGCAGCACATTGTGTTTTTCCTAATTAGTACCCCTGCAAGATCTAAACTGCTCTTTTCTGTTGCTGCATCCCTGCATGCCCCTTGGTCATTTGTTTGCCTCCCTGACACACCGCTGAGCCTCCTCGCTCTCAGACCATAAAGATGATGGCCCCTGTTTTTTTTCTTCTTCTTCTGTGGAAAGAGGAAGAGGCTCCACTCTTAACGTCAGCCGAGCAGAAGATAAAGAACAATGGTGGTTTGAGAGGCACAAAACTCTGAGAGATAAAACAGAAAGGATCAAACATAAAGCCTGGATGTGTCAATATAATGTCCCATTCCCAGGAGACTCTGCTGCGACTGGAAAGAGAGTGAATCTATATATAAGGAGAGAAGTAACCCAGGTTATGTACAGGAAGTTCATCACTACCAAAGGAGGCTATGTTGTTTCTTGCACTGGTTAGTTTGTCTGTCTGTTAGAAACATTGTTACAATAAATAGGATTATTATAGTTATTTATTACCCAAGCAACAAATGATTGCCACAAACTCCCTACATCTTCTAATGGGTGAAAGTTTGAATAAAAACAATCCTACAAAGAAGTATTTCTGTGTTTGCTATTATAAGCAACAACCAGCTCCTAAAAATGAATAATTCTGTTTGTAAATTTTAAACTCAGCGCCACATGAGCGCCTGTAAGACCTTGACTCTGGTGACACTTTGCACCAGGTACTATAACACAGGATATCGCAGGGTCAAAGCTCCAGCAACTTCATTATGAGACACCTTTCACACCAGTGGGACTGAGACGTGTCAGTGTCTCATTAGTGTCGCTGGAGTTTTGATCCTTCAGGACTGTTCCTCCTCCTCCTCCTCCTCATGCACCTTGCAAGCTGGTGAAGTGGAGCGCCCTCTCTCTATATTTTTGCATAGTGATAATATGGATAATAACATTTAGATGTCACAATATGGTAAAAAGTGGAAGCGAAGTGATTTTTAATTATGTGATATTATCAGTAGTACTTTGAAATTGATATTTGCTGTTGTAATCATTCTGTTGGGAACCACTGGGTCACTGCTGCCTGTTAAATGGGATCAGTTGGGGGTCAAGGGCATCCTGATGTGAGCTGATGAGAGGAGACATTTATTTACTTTCCTTCCCTAAAAAATAATTCCCCAATAAAAAAAAAAAAATCCTATTGTATCATAAATGCTCTTACAACAATAGTGACAGTAAAACCTTGTCCCAGATCAGACACAATAAACCCCCTCATGGATGTCCAGTTAATAAACTGACCTCACTGTATTGTCCCTCTGGTGGTTGGCTGATGACTTTCGGTTTCTGCAGCCTTGTGTAAAACAGTACATGACACGCGGTGCACGGGGAGGTTTGATGTTGAAATGCAAAGTTATGGAAACTTCCCCGAGGAGGACTCCTCACTGTTACTGGTCCCCTTGACCTCTCCCGTCGAGGCGGGAGCTGACAGGCCAGACCACATGATCTGATCACAACGCCATGTGCTTTGATAAGCTCTGGCCTTAACCCAGCTGTTTCATCTGCTACACCTCCGGGTCCTCCTGCCGCTCGATATATTGACATCCCTGTGAAAAACAGATTCCTGCTGGAATGGGGTTATGAAAAGACCTAATCCAGCCGACATCGCTGAAAATACACAGAAATTATTATAGAGCCAGATCGGTCAATATCAGTCTGAACTGTCCTTGATGGATAGTTTCACACGAGCGATGCGATTGGTCGTAGATGTTTTCCAGCTGGGTGGATTATTCCTATCAAGCTAGCAACACCTCAGCCAGGTTTTTATTAACCATAGGGAGAAGAAAGTGACACAGTAGATCCACTGGTGTTGAAGCTGCTACTGAGATGTTTGGTGACGTCCATATTTGGCTTTGTGCTTTGCATCCGAAAACTCTCTCAAGGTAGTTTTGCCTTAATTAAATAAAGCAAAGGCTGGGGTTTTGTCAGTGCGTTGGTGTGAGATGATCTGAAACACAGAAAATAATTTGATGTTTAATCATCTTCTGGATGCAAGAGAAAAACAATTAGATAATAATTTGAATAATTGGCCTTTTCAAACGGATTTTTCTGGTATTTTTATGAAAAGTGTGAATACAGGCCTCATTTCTGTGTATTTTGTGTACAACGATGCAAGGCAGCAATAATTATTTTAGAGGATTTACTGGATTTCATTGCAGAATAATTCAAAAAGTGAGTTCCTACCTAAAGAAGATGAAAAAAGATGATAGATTTGCACTGATTATTGATTTGATAATAAAATGTCCCATCTCCAAAAATGAGTTTTTATCTTATTATATTTTTAGAAAACCGTTCTCTTGAGAAATTTCTTATGAAAGTTAGAAAAACCCTTTTTCAAAAGCCACTTGGATAACCATTGTTGAGATTTTCACCCCTCGCTGATCAAAAGCAGTTGTGAGATTTTCTGGCTGGTAGATTTCATTTGCTGCCGCCTCTCAGATAGATCCGCCCGGCGTAGCATTGTACAAATATCCACAAAGCTCTGGTTATCTTATCTGCTGATGACACGCGCCCAGCAGCCAACTCTTCCTGCTTTTTCATCTTTGTACATTTCAGGCACCTGACGGATGCTTTAATGCAGCGAGGCATGTGATGGATAAGCAGGTATGAGTTCAGTGTGAGGAGAAAGGATATAAAGGGCACAGACATGTGACCTTCCTCTGTCTAAGCAGCACCATGTTTTAATAGTTCTCCAGTATTATAATTGTGTGTTACAACTAAATCCAACCTCATTCTGCGTCATCAGACCAAACTGAGATGGTCTGTGATAGAGGAAACTATAATTTCCGAGTTTTCGTGACATTAAGTTTAATTCAAAATCTTTCTACACTAGAAATCAATTGTATCTTGTTTCCTTGTAAAACATCTTTATTGCTCTTTTGAATACTTGGATTATTCCCTCTGCTGCCTGGAAGATAAAGTCGCTGCACATATTTCAGCTGTAATGATTGTTAAATAGTTCACGCTGGGGAGGTGATAAGCTTTTTCTGAGTGTATGATTTCCTTTGTGTTGCACTGCAGTTTAAACAGCAGTCAGATGATAATGATGACTTTCTTCCTTTGTGCATCCATCTGTCCTGTCACTGTGTGTTGCTGTTTGCTGGCTTTGAAGGACAGATGTAATAATACGTTTGAGTCAGTTTTCTTTCCTTTGGTGCTTCTGAGTAATTGTTGCACATACGGTAATGGCCACACGTTGTTGGACAAAGTACACAAGTGTTGGATGTTTTTCAGCTTGAATGCTCCTTGTTATTATGCTGATGTGTGAGTGGCGCCACACTGAGGACGCAAACAGTGGAAAAACAATCGCAGAATTAATTTGGAGTTAGATTTTAATTTGTTCAGGAGTGAGTCACACACACGTTCTTGTGCTTTTCCACCATCGTCAGTGTGTTAGAAGACACAGCAGAAAACCTGACAACTCAACAACACCTTTCCTGTTTGTATGAGTCATTCGTGTGTGTATACTGCCTCCTTGTGGTGAAGTGGATACAGGAGCAATATGGCACTGCTGCTACTTTTATTTTTTACTTCACGTCACGTTTGTGTTTAAAAACTGCTACTACTCGGGTAGAAAATGTTTTTTCCAGAGAAAATCTAAACTTTAAATCTGCTCATAGACATAATTTGAGCTCAGATTGTTTCTGTTATAATAGAGTTTATTAGGATCAGGAGAAATCACAGTAACTTGTTGCAACAGCTGGTGTAAAAACCCAGATCACAAAAGAGTCTATGACAATAACACTTCCCTCATCTCATCAAATAATCAATAAGAAGTTCATTTCATCACTTGTCAAATAATCAATCATAAAAATTACAAACTGGAAAGAGGATTTACACAATTTGTGCTTTATTGACAAAAAGAGATTGTACAGTTTCTACTGTTGATTGCGAGAGCAGTGTTGATCCATCACCTTTTCTCCGCAGGGCTCCTCCTCCCCTCATCCTCTAGCTAACATGACCGAACCACACAGTGTAAATCTACCTACCCACCGTGAACCACGTATATGAACAAGACCGCTGAAAACAACTGGCGTAAGGCGACGAGATTCGATAACAAATATGCAGACTCGTTGTGGCGTTTCAAGTGAAGGCATGAGATGGCAACAGGCAGGAAAACAAGGTGTGGCTGTTAGTATTAAGAAAACAGTGTTCTCGTTTTGTTTAGTGTCGGGTTTTTTTACGCTCATGTTAAACTACAGAGGGTGCAAGACAGTTGTGATGAACAGAGGCAATCATATACCAAACTACCCTGACAGGAAGTAGCTAAACTCAAAGGTTCGTTGTGAGTCATTACATTTAACCACAAATGAAGATGCGCCGATAGAGACTTCACCGAAGTCATAAAACAAAGAGGGCCAGCCCCAGGATTTCTGCATAGCAAAATCTGGGCAGTAGAAGTAGAAGAGGTACCTCATTAAGACAAGTGAAATATAAAGTGATGAACAAGAAAAAAAATAATAAATCTGGCAATATAAGCTCCATCCAGAACGTTATATTAGCACATGACATTACCCCTCACCTGAAGAGAAGTCAACCTCCTTGACCAAATGCCAAGACTTTACATCACTCGGGCAAATCATAACAAAAAGGCTTGAAAAGAGAATTAGAAACAGGTGATTGTAAAACAGTCATTTCTGTGAAGATGGAAATTCTCCTTGTCTGATGTTTGATTAATTAATTAATTTCATATGAAAATCTAATATGTTGCATTTACTTTTTTTTGTTTCTAAATTAATTTGGCTTGTGTTTTTATAGCTTACGGGACTTTACCTGCCTTTCACAATAAAGTCATGTACAGTTTTAGAATAACTGCATATATATCTATGTGTATATTAGTGTGTGTGTGTGTGTGCATCAGCTCCTAAACCGCTGCATTGTTTGCATACTTACACAATCTTTACAAACTAAAAGTACGCATGACACAACAAGTGCTAAAAAATAAAAGCTTTGTGTGTCAATTCATATCTTGGCTAACTGCTGAGAGCAAAATCTATTATTATTATTATCCTTGGGGTAATCTTACAATTCAGCATTATATCATAACCCAAACGTTGCATTAACATGTAATTCTTCCAACATTGACATTGAGTATGAAAAGAATTTTAGACGGTATTTAAAAAATAAAACAAAACCAGGGTCGGGGGGACCATAAGGCTAAAACACTCCCAAAAATAACAGCCCTAATAAATCAAAATATTAAATCCCAACATATGATTAATTTAGAAAAATGGCAAATAACATTAAATAATGTAAAAACAAAAGAAGAAAAATCTCTATGCAGACAACATAAAGTTCTGAACAGTTATAAATCTATCCCGAAGACATAAACATCTCTCCCCTCCTCCTCCTCCTCCTCCAGTTGGCCTGTAAAGCAAGAGAAAGCATCAACCAAGCTCCACGACAAAGCACAGCATCTCGACAATGTGAACGACCAGGCAGCGAGGCCAACTGGCTCCGTGTGAGCTTCAGCGTAATGTTCCTCTGAGCGTGGATCAAAAAATGTAGTCTCGGGTCATCTTCAGGGACGGCATGGCCTCGTTGACGTTCTGGTCCAGGCGGTGGTACTCGACGGTGTTGCGGGAACATAAACCGTCCTTCCAGCGCCGGCTCTGTGCCAGGAGGAAGATCTGGGAGGAGGAGGAGGAAAAAAATGTAGATAGAAATCAAATTAATCTGATAGCTGTGGATATGCTGAGCTGGTAAAATTACTGCTTGGTTGACAGGATAGCAGAAAAGATGAAAAGACTACATAATTGAAATCCTTATTTCAGCAGTAAAACCCAAATTTACATTGGTAAGCATTATACACACACATATATAAAGCTTCCAGTCTGCAGACTTGACAGAGAAAGAAGTCTCTCTCTACTACATAGGATCATATTATATCCTAATTATACTGCAATCAAACCATTACAAAGAACTGCAGAATTAATCTCAGGCTGCATCCTGCAGCTGTTGTCATGCCAACACTCACCCTCCTCTTGTTGTGATAGGTGATGTAGACGATGGCCACCAGGAAGGCCAGGGTGACCAGATGAAAGAAGAAGTGGGAGTCCTCGTCCTCTGTAGGGTAGTTGTCGACTTCTTTGTTGTGGATCAGCCCCGGGTCCTCGACTGGCTGCTGCCTGCTCCCAGTTTGGTCTTTGTTGTTCACAAATCCGTCATATATCCCGTCAGGGTCGTCTGAGTCATCAGGACCATTAGCTTCGTCGATATAGGTGTCATCATCATCGTCGTCGTCTTCGAAACCATCGTCACTGATCCCATCGTCTTCTTCCTTCTCCTTGTCCTGCTGCAGGTCTGAGTCAGTCTCCTCCACTGTGGACGGGTTGTGTGTGTCAGCGCGGTGAGGTGTTTCTGGCTCTTCTGGTACAGGCTCCAGTGGCTGTTGGCTTTGTTCAGAGGTGGTCAGAAATTCTGCAGTTGAAGTTGGATTGATTTCAGAAGTAGCAGGTTCATTTGCTGGATCAATTTTGACAGTGGGTTTGTCGTCCTCTCCTGGTGTTGTGTCCTCATTGACAGTGGGAGAGGAATCAAAGATGATGACTGACTCATCTTCTGCTTTTTTCGCAGATGACTGTGGCTCATTGGCTTTTACGGGGTGGTCTTCAGAAGCATCCGCATCTGCTGTTGTGGAGCCTGTTGTAGTCTCCTTGGGATCTGTTGTAGTCTCCTTGGGACCTGTTTCAGGCCCCTTGGGATCTGTTTCAGGCTCCTTGGGATCTGTTTCAGGCTCCTCAGGACCTGTTTCAGGCTTCTTGAGATCTGTTTCAGGCTCCTCGGGACCTGTTTCAGGCTCCAGACTCTGTTTATTTGTTGTATTCTGTATCTCACTGTTTTGTTTCGTCGCAGTGGTCATACTAAGACTTTGAGCTGGTGTTAAGTAAGAGGGAATAACAAAGCA
>OOFC01019146.1:0-11198 GCA_900323345.1 Pseudochromis fuscus
TATATATATGTACAATAAGGTGCGTTAATGAGGTAGTTGTGTAGTCTTATTCAGGACCCTTTGTTTAGGGCCCTAACTACCGTTGGATAAAAATTGTCCCTGAGCCGGTTTGTTCTGGCAGTGATTGACCTGTACCGCCTGCCTGACGGTAACAGATCAAACAGATGGTGTCCAGGGTGGGATGTGTCCTTGGTTATTTCTCCGGCCTTTCGGAGGCAGCGGGAGTGGTGCAGTTCTTCCAGTGTGAGGAGAGGGCAGCCAGTGATGTTTTGGGCCGTGTTTATGATCCTTTGCAGTGACGTTCTCTGGGCCACCGTGTAGCTGGTGTACCAAACGCACAGACAGTACACCAGGGTGCTCTCGATGGTGCACCTGTAGAAGGACACCAGCAGTCTCTGGGGGATGTTATTCTTCCTGAGCACCCTCAGGAAGTGCAGTCTCAGCCTTCTTCAGTAGCTCAGAGGTGTTCACAGACCAGGTAAGGTCCCTTTCTATGTGGACTCCCAGAAAGCGGAAGTCCTCTACCCTCTCCACACAGTCCCCGTTGATGAGTAGGGGTGGAACGTCAGTTTTGGTCCTCCGAAAGTCAATGATTAGCTCCCTGGTTTTCGCTGTGTTGAGGAGCAGGTTATTGTCTCTGCACCACCCAGTCAGCTGCTCCACCTCGGCCCTGTATGCAGACTCATCTCCCCCAGAGATGAGCCCCACTACAGTGGTGTCGTCGGCGCACATTATTCATGCAAGTTTAGTATTTTTTTGCCAAATCAGCTGATAGTAGGAAGAATAATTAACAGCATGCTATTCCTTTCAATAAAACCAGTGATTCGTTACAATTATCTGCCATGCTTCCTTCAGAGCAATCATAAACAGACAAATGTCAAAGTGAAGTTTTTCACATCAGCAGCCACCAAATGATGGTAACTGTGTGATACAGAGAGCTTGGTTTTTCACTCAGCCTTCACATCACCCAGTGTGATGTGAACCATCAGAAATGACACCACATCTCTTAATACCACATAGTCCACTCACGTATTCATTAACCTCCGAGCTGTAAATGTTTTGATTCAGTCATGAGCAAAAAGAAAAATGGTGGTTAACAAATTTTATATTAAAAAAACTGGGAATAAAAGAGGTCAGCTCAAGAATTTCTTCTCAGCTGTTATCAGTGACTTTTAACTTTGTGTTTATTAATAATATTTGAAACAAATTACGCAATTAATAAATTCTGCCACGTTTCTTCCATTTTCTTGGTGTGAAGAACTGATGTGATCACAGGTCTTCTATTATTCACCACCATCTGAAGTGAACAACAACAACAACAAAAACCTCAACATTTCTCAGCTGGGGATCCCTTTACTCTCCATCTCCACTCTCAACCTAAGGAGGAAGGGAAGAAGGAGAAGGAGGAAAAGGGAGGAGGCCCCCCTGTGGAACCATCACCTCCTGACTGAGTCTGTTTCTCCAAATGAGCTTTCATTTCTCATTACTAACAAGCTGCAAGCTTATCATAAAAACAAAACCTCTCTGGTAAGGTCGGGGAATAGCAGGCAGCCTGTTTCCTTTCCTCTCCTGGAATGCCAGTGTGATGCACATTGGAAGGAACTGGACTGTAAAATCAATGATTACGGCAAATCCCAAAAAGATCTGGCAGGCAGCGAGCTCACTCTTTACTCAATCACACATACAGTACAGAGGACACCAATCCACCATGAACCAGGAGGCATTTATGTTCCTGTCAACCCTGAAATAGAAAACAGGTCTGCTGATCAAAATGCAATATATATATATATATTTTTTTTTACTTCAGTATCAAAACATTGATACTGAAATAAAAATAAAAAAAGTTAAATCAGAGCTTGCCAACAATGCCACTGAGTTGTACATATTGGTATTATAGCATCGCCACAAGATGACCAGCAGTATGAAACATTAAATCTGAGAGTGTCTGACTTCACAACAGCATTATTCTTAGGAAGGCCTCCCAAAAGACTTAGCTTCAGGGATTTTCTCCCACTGAGCCACAAGAGCATTAGTGAGAACCAACCTGATGTTGGGTGGCAAGGTTTCATTCACAGTCTGTGTGTCAATTAATATGGTAAAGTCAGAGCTCTGTCACATTTTTGCCACATTAATGTGCAAATAATTATATAAAATTAAGATTTTTTTCTACAACTGAAAGAAGCTAAACAAGGAAAAAAGACCCCCACCTCTAACTTATTTATTACAGGTTAGAGAAGGACCAGGAAATAACTCTGCAAAATGAAAGCTGGATGTAAGATTTGTTTCAATCCTCTCACTTCACACTAGAGCTGGTGAGTTAAACAGATTATTTGCCATTTTTGGGAGACACTCTTGTCCCTGCATGAATATTGCTGACCGTGTGTGTCACTTTATGGCCACAGTTTGCCATCTTCTATTGGCTATATTCAGCAGATTAAAGCAGCAACTTAAGAGGACTACAGAGGCCTCCCCAGTCAACACATCTGAATCCTGTACACCTTTGGTATGGGGTAGAAAAGGGAGATTAGCAGGATCAATGTGCATCTGACAAAGCTGCAAAAATTATATGAAGTAACATGGATTTATTATATTATACCTCAACATGGAGCAGAAAGGTTTCTAACTTCTCACTAACCCTTTGTTCACATTGAACGCGACGCAAGTTTGTTGCATGACGTGATTACATAAGTGAATGGGAAAACGGCAGTAGACGCAAATTCACGTCAAGTTGAAGCAAGCAACACACACACATGCAAAACTCACATCGCGCGATTTGAAAATGTTTTAACTCTAGCGGCAAATTTGGTATCACCAATTCTCTGATGACACCGAACAGCAATGGAGGACTGTTACGGCCTCTAAACAAAAGGCAACCACACATAACAAGGACAAGCTTACTGTCACCATCTGTGTCCGTCCAGACCTTTAGGACACAACTTTAACTCTGTACCAAGAAGCAGAGCAGCTGTTCTCTGTTTCTAGGACTTCAACAACAGCTAAAAGCAGCAATATTTGCGATCTCGTTCATTGTTGATGGTGGAAGTGGCAGTTGCTGCGGTTACCGGGAGGAGTGCTCCTATTGGCTCTTACTCGTGAGTGGTGAAATCGCCAGTACACATCTGCAAGTACTCGTTGCGTGTAGATGCAAGTACATGCAAGGTCAAATTTTGCCTCGCTCCTGGTCTGGATGAGGCGTAAGAACTGAGTTTGAAGATGAAAGGAGACCACACCCAGTGTTAGCATGGTGTTCCTAATAAAAGTGATTTTAGTAGATGGATTATTTTTAGTTTCACCAGGTCGCAGGCTGGTTTTTCCTACTTACTGTAGCTGGGTTTCCATTACCCTTGGAAATGCGCAAAATCTAAATAGCACTATAAAAAACTGGTAATGGAAACACCTGAATTAAAAAAAAAATCCCTCAAATATCGCAAAAAAGTTTTTACGTTTTCATGAGGAGGTTTTTCAGACGTTTTGAGGTTTTTTTTCGACATTGCGATATAATGTATCACAAAAGCACAATGGAAACACTTTTTCCACAATTACACAGGATGTGACGTCACTAGTCACATGACCAGATTACTACTTGAAAAAATGGCGCAGTATGTGTGGACAGAGGAGGAGACCGACAGTTTTCTTAGCATTATAAGTGAAAAAGATAGTACGGCCACATTAGACAGCAAATAACAAAGAAACACAGAGTGTTATAAGGCAACGACCATAGATACAATCATCATGGTGCCAACATACAATATGTTTTGGGCATCCATCGTCCTGCAGTGGAGTCTCACTGGATGAGATTTTCCGAGAGTTATGAAGCTCTTGCCTAAAAAAAACTTTGAATGGAAACACGTGAAATGTGCAATTGCACCTTTTCGAAATTTTGGAAATATCGCTTTTATTTTGTGAAAACTGTAATGGAAACCAGGCAGGCAAAAGAATGCCATCAATCTATTTTAATGAAAAAAAACCAATTAAGTAGTAATCCTCAAAACGTCAAACTATTCCATCAAATGTAGCCCTATGTGACAGGTGTGGAGAAGTAATGGATTAAAATGTTTGAATCAGAATCTTCATCAAATGTCACATACCACATTTTAGAACAAGTGATCCCACATAGAGGGAGTACTCTATACCCACAATAATCCCAGGCCCAATTTATCCAACCAGTTCAACAGCAGACTCGCCTGACTAAACAGTGTACTAATGTTTCATGAGTGCACAGCAGACAGTGGCAGACGTATTGAGTGGTAAGCTGCCCTGAGCCTCTGTCACTGGCCTAAATAGATTTTGGGCCTTTGTCAAAACACAAGAGCAGGTCCACACCCACACACACACACACACACATAAATCAGTGACCGTTGCTACATTCCCATGGGGAATGCATTTGTATTTTGATATTGCTGTGCTCCTCCTCAGGATCTGAAGGCCTCAGCTCCAGGTCCTCCAGTAGGCCGCAGCAGAAGCCTGCAGCCAATTACCCCAGCAGCATGCAGCCAATCAAGGCAGGAGCCTAGCCTTTAAAAGCATTGGGTGCTGAGCCTGTCTCTCTCCCTCTGCTGCACTTGATGGTTTCTGCCAATGCCTGAGTATGCTCCTGTGTTTGTACTTGCTTCTGTGTTGTCCTGTTTTTCATGATCCTTTGTTTGATTCTGTTTTTGATTAATTAAAAGACATTTGTTTGCCGTTGTAGGGGAGAGCTGGCATTTTCTGTTTAATCCTCTGTTTTTCTCCTGTTTCTTTGCCAGCCAGGGAGGTGAAGAATTGTGTCTTTTCTTTTGTTAGCTTAGTAGTGGGTTTAATTTCTAGTTACGAGAGTTTTGTTTATTGTTTTGGCCTCTTGCTCTCCCTGATATTTGTGGCTTTTGTATTAAAAATAAACTATAGTCTTCTTCTTTGAAACAAAGCGCTTCCTCGTCTGTATATCACACTTTTATGTTACACCCCATTTCCCCTAGACCACTTTTGGGGATGTAACACCATCAATAGTCACTGTTCCTAAAAAAATTAAACAATAAATAAGCCATAAAGATAAAAAAGACTAATTAATGACTAATAGTTACAGTTCATTGCGTGGCAAATTTGATAGTTATTTAATTTCTGCCACTGACCTGCAGCAAAAGCTCGCCTTCGGGGATCTTGGTGTCTGCAACTCCTGTTTTGCTGTCATCATCATTCACACCGGCTGGAGTCACTCCATTCTGGTTGTTCAGGGCGACTGGAGAGAGACACAGAGAAGCAGACAGACTTCAGTCGTGGAAACAATGTAAAATTAGTTAAAATGATCACATGAAGGATTTAAACTGAAGAAACTGTTTAAGGTGTTTTTAAAAGAGTAACAGGTGGAGCGTTCTCTTATGTTTGTTGGGAGGCGGTTCCAAAACTGACTCCCTCTGACTGACAGTACAGTTTGTCTATAAGTGGTTTTCTGGATGGGATTTCCATGTCTCCTGAGGGGGAGGCTGGTGCCAAAACCTCTGTCAGTGGGTTTACTGTATTCACAAAGTGGATGTGGAGCAAGTCCATGAAGAATTTTGCAAATTAGACAGCAGTTTTTGTATTGAATAAAATTTTGGGAGGTTTTTGACCAAGAATTTAATAGATTTTTTTGAAGAGCGTTTTAATTGGTTCTGTAATTGTGTCTCCAGTAAGTAACGAAGTTGTGCAGTAATCTATATGTGAAAAAAAACATTGACTGGAGAAACATTTTGGCAGCTTTTGATGTCATAGATGCTCCAATTCGTTTAAAGTTTTTTTTTTTTTACACTGAGTTTTATATGTGATATAAGGAAAGTGTTGGATCCAGTGTGACCCCGAGGTACTTGAACTGTTCCACTAGTTTGAGTTCCACTTCTCCTAGGAAAATATTGGACCGTTCTAATTTGATAGTTTTTTGTGAATACCATAGACACAGTTTTCTTTGCGTTTAATAGTAGGTATGTTTGAATGAGGCACTGCTGTATGTTTGCAGGGCAGCAGTTAGGATGGATGATGTAGAAAGAACAGCATCATCAGCATACATTTGAAAATGAACATTAAGACAGACATTTGGTGGATTGTTTATACACAGTGTGAACAGTATAGGTCCCAGAATAGAGCCTTGTGGGACCCCTACAGGACAATGCATGTAAGGTGACCTAGTGCCACTCACACTCACACTCACACACTGTCTTCTGTCAGACAAATAAGATTTATAAGAGGTGAATGTATCTTCAGAAACATTTAAGTAAGTCAGTTTAGACAGAAGGGCTTGTTGGTCTACTGCTTTGTGTTTTTCAACCACTGTACATACATAGACTGTGTGTGCACGCTGCAGACAACGGTGAGAAGCAACAGTGATGGATACATCTTTGTAAAGAAAAAATGCAAACTCCAAACTGGCCCCTGGACAAAATACTAACCCAGATGAAGAGCCTGCTATGAGTTGTGGGCAGAAGAAACACAAACACAGTGAGCTTGAGGCAATACAAAGTTATCTTTCGTTTGGATTTACTTCCTCCATTATGCATGGTGTGTGGAAAAGCTAGTGGCATGGTCCCAAGCAAGCTTAAACGTCATCTCCAAACCAAACAGCCATCACTTCAAAACAAGAACACAGATTATTTTGTTTGCCTTCGTGAACACACTGAGAAAAAGGCAACTTTAATGAGAAATACCACAAAGGTGTCTAAGAGAGCTCTCAAATGGCGCATTTACACTGGTACCTACTCACTTTGCTTCACCTCAGATCCCTTAGGATCGGCCCCCTTCGGTTGCATTTACATTGCCAAGGATATTCCTTCCTCCGTGTAGCTGGCCGTCATTCGTAACATCATCTTTTATGCGATTCTTTCGTTTCTGACCACACCATCCAGCTCCCGCTGAATTTTCTCATCAGTGACTAATGACAGGACGAGGTGCAAACCTTTCTGAGTCCATGGGGCAGGATTTCTAACAGATGCCATTTCTCTTCTTGTTGTTAATTCAAACACGTCTGCACGGGTTGTCGAAGATTTAAAAATGCCCACGTGTTTACGGGGACAGATTACATGCCACGCAGTGATGACACAACGACGCAGTGTTGATTCCAACCAATAAGATTTTAGTACCTGCTCCAACCTGACCAGGTACTTTTTTTGGAACCGCAGGAGAAGAGGTACGAAAAGTTGTACCAGGTACCAAGTTCCAGGTACTTTTCTGCCAGTGTAAATGCGCCAAAACCGAAGTGAAGCAAGTAGGTACCAGTGTAAATGCGACAAGAGTTAGCTACTTAGGTTTTCCACTTCACAGAACCAGCGCACCTCGCCTCAACTTGCCTTGGTTTTATTTCCATTACAGAGTATAGTACCACCTCCATGTGGCTGGTCATCAGGCAAAGGAGGAAAACATTAATGAAGTCATCCTCAGAATAACTGATGTGGTGTCACAGAAAGAAGTTTGAAGACGTTTTCTGGAGAGAAATTAGTTGTGACTGGGGCTCAGGATCCCACTGATGTTTTTTAAATATAATTTTAACATTGCACTAAAGCACTGTTACTGTCACACATAGTATAAACTTGTTATTACTACTATCACTGTGAAGACTGTGTTGGCTTGTTGGAATAAATATTAGTGTGCATTGCAGGAATGATGTAATGATACACTGACAATCCCAACCAATAACATTTTAGTACCTGCTAGTACCTAGCCGGGTCCTTTAATGGCACAGCATGAGAGCAGGTACTAAAAAAGTGGTACCAGGTTGCAGGTTCTGGGAATTTTTGTCAATGGAAAACCAAATCAAACTGAGTAGAGTCAGGTCGAGGTGAGCTGGTTCCATGCAGTGAAAAAGTGTCACTAGTTAAACTCCAAAATCTACCAAAATCTAAAAAGCCACACATTCTGGCAGAGATGTTAATATTATGGTTATTATGATATTACCTGCCTGAAAAGCCATTGTAAACAAGATGAATGGCTCTGACGCTGTTAAAGATGTGGTCAAAGTCCCTCTCTCTCCCTCTCTTAAGTATTGATGACATGTGTGCAGAAAGATAAAGTGTTTTCTGGAAAAGACACCCGTTAGGGTCATGTATGAGGCTACTGGTCTGTTCTACTGTATCAAATGTCTCCAGATTTAAAAATTGCAGAGATTGTAACCACCTTCCATCCTGAGGGGACAACTGCATTTCTAATTGATATTAGAATTTATGACACTTCTGTCAGTCTCAGCTGTGTTCAGTGTTTTATAACGAAACAGATTTATCAATTAGAAAAATAACTGTCGCATCCTCACAACAAACATTCCTCGTAACAAACAAAACATTTGCATTTGTCCACAAGTAACAGTGACTCATCAAGTTAACACATATTGTGTGTGGTTGTGTGCTGCAGGCTTCACATGTGCAGCAAACAACACAGCGGGAAGACAGAGCTGTTGGAGAAAAGCTTCTTGTCTTTTCCTTTGTGGCTTTATTCAAGACAAAATAAGGCAACAGCTCCTTCAGGCATCACTATATTTGCACTTCACCACTTGCGTAGCTCAGCTTTCACTGTCCATCTCCCCTACAGCCTTCCCACTCCTGCTGATTCCTCCCCATCACCCCTTCTGCTTGCCCTCCCCATCACTACCTCCTGGCTGCTCATTGGCTGGTGACCCCAGCTGTTCTCATTCTTATGGGATTCTCCTTTTTCCCAGCGTGACATCATTTTTTTTCTTCAATCGAGAGCCTGTGCTCGAGGCATGTGAAGGGGTTAGCAGGCTACTGGGTTACATAAATGTGGGGACCACTGCTGATGTTGAGAAACTGATGTCCATTATGTGTTTCATTTCAAGGGTCAAACAATTATGTGCACTGGTAAACTTGTAGAATAAGCTTAGATGCCATTTTACCCCAACAAGAACAATGGGAGTCCAGTGATATGACATTACAGCCATCTCTATGCATCACAGAGTACATTACAGTATTATAAGTTATGAAAAAAATCATTAACATTTAATATGACTTTATTAAGTTAATTAAGGATATAATTATAATAATCTGCAACAGATGTATGTCTACTTTTGTTGCTTTTTATCTTAGTGGGTATGTAAAGTATAACAACAAGAATGATTTTATTTGTTACTTTTAAAGTTGTTCTTCCTAATAATCACAAATCTTATAACTGATTGTTTACCTAATTTGAAGTATAAAATTAAAAAAGCATTTCTGCCAAATTTTGACAGGAAAATATGGGACTTAGACAACACAGATTGTCTAATGATAAAAATGAAAAAACAAAGTGTTAATTGAAGCTTAATTTTTATAAAGTGAGATGATGAGCTACAATGATTTCATGAGAAAGAGAGCAGTGATCAAGCACATTAATCTCTGACCTCTATGGGAGCACCAGCCTGTGACCCATGATGACCTCTGACCCTGAAGGTGATCAGATGGCTTGATTGGGTGACTGGGTTCTGGGTCAGATCTTTTGTTTTCTGCATATGGGGGGTTATCAACGAGTTCATCTGAGAGGAAAGACAGTGTGAGGAGTGTCAGTGCAGACACCGGATAACATATGGGCTTTGTGCAGCGAGTCTGACATGGCTTGGACCTTTACACGAGAGAAGGCTTTGGTCAAACATGCCTGACCTTATTCCCAAAAAGACATCTAGGATCGAGTTGAGAGAGGCTCCTGAGAACAATGTGTGCCATAATCAAACATAATGGCAAGAAAATGGTCTGAGCAATGCATTGTGTTTTGGAGTGTGCCACCCTGCAGTAAAGTGTGAGAAATAAAAAAAAGTGTGGCTAAAACAATAAATAAACAAATATTTTTATTCTACTGGTTTACATCGCATAATAATAACCATAACGCCTATAGCATCAGTTGTTTTAATTTAATCTTTCTCTTTCCTTTTGTAATGATAAACAACAAAAGACAATTAATCTGTATAAATAAAAGAAATCTGTCACCAAACAATAATGCAAAAAGACTGCAGAACACTGAATGTGGTTGCAGCTGCAGTCATTATATCTCAGCCCTAGTCACTGCCAGTGAATGTTGTTATGTCTGTAGTTTGTTTGTTTACTTCTAGTAACCTTAAGATAACTGAATAAATTGAAGATAATTAATAAATACTAAATGTTAAAATATAAAATTCCTGCACTGGCACAGAAGGGTTTCTCAATAACAACTGTGTCTGTTCTGTTTCTGAAAACAATTCAGTGTAACAATGAGCAGCTACATCAAAAACCACAGGTACGCAGCAACATCAAGAGCATAATCCAGCCACAAAAAGTGGGCCAACACAAAGCTTCATGAATGGCCAGAGGAGGACAAAGAGCAGATCTTGTTATCTAGCTTCACTGGGCACATGTGTACATAATGAAAAATTTACATTCTCACTGCGTTCACATACATGCAGCACAATAGCGCTCAAGAAATTACCCGGAGGCATTTCGAGCGAATTGAGTAGAACAGCTTGGCTTGCCCATATATGCTTATGTTAGCATACCAAATGTTTGTTGTCCAGCACCAAAGGTACTGGACAACAAACAATATACATCAAAACAAAAAGGGGACCTACAATGACATGGATAGGTCAGTCTGAGAATGAGACCTCATCTTTCGTCATTCTTTTTGTTGTGTGGGTAAAAGATAAAGAGATAAATGATCATTGTGGATGATTTCAGCTTGCTGTATTTCGGTGTATGTGTCTGTTGTGTCTCTGCTAACTTTACTCTCTAAACATTGGTTACAGAGTGCAAAGTTATCAAATTAGGTAAATGAGGGCTAAGCATGAGCTTTGTGCAGCTTTCCAAACTCATTTTGGCATTATTCATTTTAAATATTTGTTTTTCGGTCTGACTGAAACGAAACATAGAATCTAGCTGTTAGAACAGATATCTTGGAAACCGCATTCGGGATTCAGGAGAATGAACAGTAATCGTTTTCTAGTAAAACAGATGTAAATCTAAGAGGAAGATGTTTTTTTTTCCACCAGCTGTTGTCTAAACTGATGGCTCAAAAGAATCATTAATTTAAAAAAAAAGGTTGTATGAAAATAGGTTGCTTCAGACCATGTATTCATTACAACTCTTTAAAATTCCGTTGGATATAATAACAGATTATTTTTTGCCACTTTGGGGCAGCAGAAAAAGCACTGACACCTGGGCTACTATTATAAATGTATTAGTAAATTGCCTGATTATTCATCCAACAGCCACAGAGCAAAAATATCATTCGTCTTCATGTTTTTGGTC
>OOFC01019149.1:1722-14787 GCA_900323345.1 Pseudochromis fuscus
ACTTGTAAAACCAGGAACAGCACTTGTATGCACATGATCAACTCCTCCATTTAAACATTATTACAGCGAGGGTGCGCTTCGCCGTCATATGGGACCAGTAAGCACATCGTAAATTCCCCAAACTGAATAAATACTGCACGTAGCGATGCAACACTGCTTTATTAACTCAATCATGTTGTAACTAGAAGATCCGCTGAAAAAAATTTTTTTTTCATGGACTGATAGTAACAGCCTAACAGGCGTTTTTTAACAGCAGCTAGCTTGCTAGCGGCCGGTTGTTGTGAACCGGCTCCCTCTGCAGCGACGTACTGACGTTTTACGTGACGCGGCCCCAACCTGGCCCCCTCCCGATGGAAAATCAAACCGGTTCATAGGAGGACCGGCTTCTGAACCCATTGAGCCCTGGCTCGAGCCCCAGCCCGGAACTGGCCTTGGAACCCGTTTGGTGGAAAAGGGGTACATGCTGTGTCCTTGGGTTAGTTAATGGAGTCATGAGCCAGGGTGCCAGTGCGTAACCTCGATCACCTGAAATATACTGGGTAAATTATGTCTATTTACGTGTTTGGTGGTCATCAAATTGCAGAGAATACACACTTTATGCACCGATAAGCCATCCATCGCCAGCCGCTCCATTCCTCAGACGCATTCCAACAGAAGAATTTTGGAGGATGAAGGAGTCGTGGGTACCGCCTGGGAAATGTGCCACTACATTGAGAATAAGGTTTTGGGAATCAGCAATTATTTGCTGTGATGGAGTGGAACTGCTTCCTGTTGAGGTAGGGAAAAGGGTCCGGCGATGGGGCTTTAATGCGCACATGAGTGCAGTCTATGGCACCAGTGATGTTAGACAGACCTGCCACATAATGAAAGCCAGTTTTGTTGTCAGGGTGTATATGGGAATTGAATGTATTGTGGAGCTAGTTTGATTATTTCACCAAGGACACGGGAGACGGCACGGCTGATTGAGGGCTGCGACACACCAACTCGGTCTCCAATTTCTCGTTGAAATGTTCCCGTGGCTAAAAGGCCTAAGGTGGAGAGCACCTAAACATGGCAGGGTACAGGGTTGGACCTGTTGGTAGGGACTTCCAAGGGCTCTCGCAAGGTGTCACACAACTCCATTAATATTACTCTTGGGAGTCTGAAGTGGGACATCAAATAGTCGTCGGTTTCTGCAAATAAATCAACATGGTCCCTGTAGAGCCTTTCTGTGCGCAGCGCGTGAGCAGCCAGGTACTCCAGGAGAAGAAGGTCTGCCATTGTCTAACTCCAGCACAGGTGCCCTACAATTACTCCTATTTATAGGGAAATTTCTTAATTGCAAAGATTATAAATTTAGTAACTGTGCTATTTTTAATTTATATTATTGATTAAATATGAAGTGTGAGTGTTGTCTGTGTGTACGAGTCCTCCTCGGTGTTCTTAGATCTGAGAACAGTGAGTTAAGAACTCATTTCATGAATGCCAAAAATCTTCTTAAGAAGGCCCTACGAACACATTTGTGCTTAAGATTGCTTCATGAATGAGGCCCACTGAGCCCATTGTTGATGAAGTGATCATGAAAGTGCACCTGAGGAAATATGAAGTGGGGGGGATACTCAAAAAGAGACTTGATCATTTGTCCCCAGCTGCTGTAGCTGGGGTCACCTGTCTGACTGCCCTCAGCATCACATCAGCTGCTGCTCTGCCACATCCTGTGTTTCTCTGTACCTCCTGACCAGGTCTCCGCGCTCACTGCTCTGCTTTAAAGCTTTGTTCTGGAAAAATAAAGTCAACATGTCATCATGAAAACTGTCCATAAGCAGGCTCTATGTTCATTTAAATCCTTTTTGAAACTTGTTTTCTGGATTACTGAGACAAGTTGCCCCAAACTACCAGGTTTACTAACACTAGCTTTAGTTTAAAGTTAGCTGAAGACAGAACAATGACTGAGGTCTGACAGGATGCCTTAATCTCTCCTCTAGCAGTCCACATGTGTCACTGTCAGTATTTATATCTGAAAGAAGTTTATTTTGAAACATAGAAAGTTTGTATGTTTCACTTTGGGTTGTGTAAAATGGTTAATTGGTGCTCATCCCTCCTCACAGTGTCCTGTTGTCTTCTCAGTCCGGACGTGACAGCTGACACCATGTAAGGGAAGAAAACTAGTATTCCACTTTTTAGTTGTGTCCTCTGATGGAGAAGATAACCGCAACATGACAACAAGCCCCCGTCTCCCCTATATGTTAGCAGTACAGTGCTATTTAGTCTCCTTTGTCTCACCCAGCGCTCAGTTGCATGCATTGTACAATAGTTCAATACATGTTCATGAATGGCTTTGCTGTCTGACATTGCCGTAGTGATATCTGAACATAAGTGGTCAGCCGGACTGTATGGAGATGCATGTTAAAACCAACAGGGCCAAAGTGATAGGTGTTGTTTGTACAGCAGAGTTAATCATTTCTGCTTTGCAGTCATCAGGACTTGGAACATTTTTGGACATTTAGTATAAATCAGCTTTATGTGGACAGATGACAGCATAAAAGATTGTCTGGGTCCTCAGATATCTTCACAGCGGAGTATGTTTATGTGTAATGAATCCCAATTTATACCACTGACTGAATGCACCTGATGTTTCACTTTACTGGTATTAAAGGAGCAGGCAGCTGGTTTTACATGAAGTAAAAGCCAGTGACTTATGTTGAACCTACTGGAAATTACAAACAGAACAAACAGGAGAATTATTTCATAAATCATAAACATGCACACCACACCTATACTACTAGCAAAAGATTGTTAAACAACAAGTACCATTCCTTCAGTGTTGTTGCCAAGTAATTGTATGTCTATGCCAGTTAGATGTCAACAACAATCTCTTTATTCCTTTGTTTTTGGCAGTGGCTGTTTATGTCTGCAGCCAAATGCTACGTGTCACTAAATCCTGGTGGAGGTGTTTATGTTTGTGCACATATCTTAGATTATAGGTGGTGGCTAATGCTTGAAAAAAAACACATGCTGTGGCCTGGCTTAACCCCCTAGAAATTAACACGTGTGCAAAAAACAAAAAGAAAAATTGGCAGAGGCCAAATGTCACTGAGATCACACACAAAAACAAGAATGAGAACAATGGTGATTAGAGAAGGCAGGGATTAGCCTTAATCTGGAGTATCTATGTGTTTGTATAAGGGGGCAGAAATGGTCATTAAGAAGCAGGATACCCTCCCATCAACACCTCAGAGATGGAGGTGTAATCTGCTTGTTGGAAGGAGATTATAAATAACAATCCAAGTGTGTGTTTGGGGTCGGGGAGGTGGTCCTGCATGGACTAGGGTGATGATCCTGAAGACCACAGTCAGAATTAGTGCCATAATTGCCGAGATGATCTGATGAACAGCTGTCTGCCTGCTTCCTCCCTGTCATCTGACTGGCTCTTCACAGCCCAGCGCTCCATATTCTCCCTTCGGTGCCTTGTGTTTGTTTCTGATTGTGATGAATACAGGAAAAAGAATGGTTGCTTTTGCCTTTTGAATCACGTGCCAGAAGAGTTGTGTGTGAACCAGAGCAGCCAGACGATGGCAGCATTGTGGTTGCACTGAAGCCTCTGACGCATTTCTGCTTCCCACTTTCCTCAGTGAGATGGCTGTTTTTCATTCACAGTGAACATTTAATAACTATGCAGCAAAGTGTAGTACAACAGAAAATCAAAGCTATACTAAAATATAGTCTAATCTCTTCTGCTTTTGCTATTTTCCTTCTTTTAAACATAGTTTTCAAACAAATAATGAACACATTAAATCTCAAATCCAGACAATGTTGTGTGGTTAGATTAGGAGCTGAAATGGTGAACTCTGAAGTGACAGAGGAATACCCACAGGTTTAAAAATAGGCCACAACACTTCTTATATAACAAGTGGGACATCAGGGCTGTTTACACTGTTCTTGCCTTACATATGAATGGGTAAAATGCAGAATTATGCTGCACATTTCAAATCCTTATTCATCCAAAAATCGGCTCTACTGGTCTTTAAAATCGTTTAAAAAATAAATGTTAATACTAGTAACGATAAAAAAAGAACATTTTTGTACCAAAGCTGTTGTTGTGTGTAAAGTGTAAAGAGTGTTTCTGTTTTGGTTTTACGGTACAGGACAGAATGTTTTTCAGTGGACTTGTGATATTTTCTGTTTCTACATGAGAGCATTTGGAAAGCAGAGGAGGGGGCGGGGTTTACCGTGCTTGAATGGTAAAACGAGCCAATCGGCGGCGCCGTAGTGTTCTGATGGACAGGCACGGCCCCTGCAGGACGCCCCGCCCCCTATGACTCTGTGTTTTATTCTGTTTTTAGAGCAGCAGCGTCACATGTTGTTTTTCTCCAGGATCAGATCGGTCTCTAGTCTGGTCCCACTGCACTGTCGCCTGTACCAACGGCGGACACGTTCACCGGAGTATGCTATGGATTAGATAAAAAAAACAACAACAACCTCTGTGTTTTATTTCCGTGCTGTTTTCTTTTTGTCTGGACTTGAAAAGAGAAAAAGAAGAAGTGGAAAGAAATGGCAAGTCCTCCGACGACGGGAGGACACCTGTTATCTAACGGGACGAATGGCGTGAAGAAGTGCGGGTACCTGAGGAAGCAGAAACACGGACACCGGCGCTTCTTCGTGCTGCGGGAGCCCACGGAGCGGTGCCCGGCCCGGCTGGAGTACTATGAGAACGAGAAGAAATGGAGGAACAAGTCCGCTGCGAAACGGGTTATAACTTTGGACTCCTGTCTGTGCGTAAACAAACGGGCCGACGCCAAACACAAGCACCTCATCGCCCTCTACACCAAGGACGAGTACTTCGCCGTGGCTGCGGACAACGAGCAGGACCAGGAGAGCTGGTTCAGGGTCCTGACTGATCTAATAGCCGAGGGTAAAGTGTACGACAGCCCCGCTTCCACATCCTCCTTAGTGGGCTTTGAGGAGGCCAGCTACGGACTCCTGTCTCCCGCTAGTGCTGCCTATAAGGAGGTATGGCAGGTCAACTTGAAATCCAAAGGCTTGGGTCAGATCAAGAACCTCACTGGAGTGTACAGGCTGTGCTTGTCCAGCCGCACCATCAGCTTCGTGAAACTGAACTCTGAAACGGCTGCTGTCAGTTTACAGCTCATGAACATCAGGAGATGTGGCCACTCGGACAGCTTCTTCTTCATAGAGGTGGGCCGGTCAGCGGTCACGGGGCCAGGGGAGTTCTGGATGCAGGCAGAAGACTCGGTGGTGGCACAGAACATCCACGAGACCATTCTGGAGGCCATGAAGGCCATGAAGGAGCTGTCCGAGTTCAGGCCGAGGAGTAAGAGCCAGTCTGCTAGCACTAACCCCATCTCTGTGCCCACACGACGCAACCTCAACAACCTCCCCCCCAGTCAGACGGGCCTGGTGAGGAGATCCAGGACAGAGAGCATGGCGGCCACGTCCCCGGGGAGGAAGTTCACCTCCTGTCGAATAAGAACGGCCAGCGAGGGAGACGGAAGCGTGACTCGGCCTGTGTCCATGTCCATATCCATGAACGGGAGTCCCACCAGCCCCAACTCTGGGAATCACCTCAGCAGGTCGCACACACTCAGCAGTGGGCGCACCTGCAGGATGCTAGAATCCACCTCCAACCTCCATCACAGCCGCTCAATGCCAGTGTCCAACTCTCCTCCGACTGCTTCCAGCCCCATCAGTATGTCTCCCAGAGGGGGTGCCGGCATCTCCACTCCTGACAAAGCCCGTCGGCCCTTCAGCTGCAGCGCCTCCATGTCTGGCTCCCTCAGTGACACTGGCTTCATGCTCTGTGACGATTACAGCTGCAGCCCAGGTGAACCCAGGTTCCTCTCCCTGACACGCAGCAACACCCCCGACTCCCTGTCCAGCACACCGCCATCCCGTGACACCAGCGACCCCTGCGGTTACATGATAATGGAGGGAGCAAATGGCAACCGGTCTGGTAATGGATGTGATGGTCTGGCATTTGACAAGGCTTACAGGAAGCGAACGCACTCCCTCACCACTCCACGTCAGCAGAGGGTGGTGGCACCGCTTTCCTCTGCCTCCCTGGATGAGTACACACTCATGAGGATGGCTCACGGACAGAACTCCCACTCCGCCTCGCCCAAAGTGTGCTACCCCGAGGATTACGGAGACATAGAAATTGGTTCATCCAGGAGCTCCAGCAGTAACCTTGGCGATGATGGCTACATGCCAATGACACCAGGTGTAGCACCTCAGTATGGCAAGGTGGACAACTATGTGCCCATGAGCCCCATGTGTGTCTCAGCACCCAAGCAGATTGTGAACCCGAGGGTGCATCCTCAAGCTGCTGGCGGCAGTGGCTACAAGACCAACTCCCCCTGCAGCAGTTCTCTGGAGGACAGCGGCTACATGAGGATGTGGTGTGGCTCCAAATCCTCCATCGAGAGCCCAGACAGACACGGTGAATACATGAACATGTCACCTGGAAACCCACCTCCACTCCAGACTCCACCTGATTACTACCTGGGCCTGCTGGCTGGTGAGGCTGCATCGGTCAGAGCAGCCTACCAGACTGGTTCCCTCACGCTACCCGCTAAACTTCAGGCCTGTAAGAGTGAAGATAGCAGCCAGTATGTGTTGATGAGCCCTCAGAGTGTGAGGCAGAGGGCGGGGGAGTCAGACTATTACTCAGTGATGCAACCCAGTGCCGCTCAGACTTCACCGCTGAGCCCCTCAGTTCCCTCCCCAGTTAGACACAGCAGGGCAGAGAGCCTGTCCTACAGAGGGAGGCTGGGTCGGCCTAACAGGCTCTCTCTGGACACCCTGAGGACCCTGCCCAGCATGAATGAACACCCCCTCCCTGGAGAGCCCAGGAGCCCCGGGGAGTATATCAACATTGACTTCAGCAGCACCAGATTCTCCCTGCCCTCTGCAGTATCCACAGAGAGCCAGTCCTCGTCTCTGGGCTCCAGTGGCGGCCGCCCGGGGACAGCGTCTCTCACGGACTACATAAACCTGGAGCTGGGCTCGCACTCACCCAAGGAGGCTGACACTCCCGCTGAGCACTTGGACACACTCCCAGAGTTATCTGTGTGTTCCTGCTCAGAGGAGGAGGATGGAGTTTCCCAGGGTCTCTGTGATGAGGTGAAAAACGACTACAGTGAGATGCCGTTCGGGATGACCAGCTCACCTCCGCAGCTTGTTCCTCACAACACAGCAGGGTATGTGTCTATTGTTGAACAGTAAAATCTATTATTCATTGATTGAGGTAATTTATTTAGTATATACTGAGCTTGAAGGAGATGGTAGTAACAAGAAGAGAGTGTTAGTCTTAATTATGTCTCTATTTTAACATGTAAAGTAAATTATGTCATATCTGAAATCCTGTTTTCCAGCAGCCAGAGCAGCAGAGACAAGAGACTCTCTCTGGAGGACCAGGATGTCCCAGAACACATCGGAGTCTTCCTGCTCAGTGCAACCGCATCCCCCACTGTGGACCCTGACTGCTCCGCCAAGGTCATCCGGGCCAATCCGCAGGGACGTCGGCGCCACAGCTCCGAAACCTTCTCCTCCACCGCCACTGTGACCCCGGTCTTCCCCTCTTTCGCCCGTGGCGACGCTGTGAAGAGACACAGCTCGGTGGAGAACATCTCGTCCCGGAGCAGCGAGGGCTCAGATGAGGAATACGGCAGCCCGGTGACCCGGCAGAGCTCGGCTGGGTACCCGAATGGACTGAACTACATTGCCTTGAACCTGCTGGACAACAGGGATGTGGAGAAGTGCGAGGACCTGGTTGGCTTCAAACCCACCAGCAGCTGCAAAGGGGGTATCAATGGATTACACAGCTCACCATATGTCTGTTTGGGATTCAAGGAGGCTGCAACCACTGCCAAAGGTGGGTGAGGTTTTTGTCAGATGTGTTACTGCTGAATAATTCATCTAAAAATTCCTGAGGGAATGAATGGAAGAAGAGTGGTGCTGTACAGCTGGCAATCAAAGAGGAGGAAAAAACAAAACAGCAAACTCCTTTAGATTCAAATTCAAGTACATAAGTAGGTGGTGCTGATGCTGCATTCAGGGGCAGCTGCAACGTCTGAGTGCTTGTGGTGTTTTTTGTAAACAGTAGTCAAGTGTAGGCATGTCGAAACCCAGAGGGAGAGTCCTAGTCATTCTTGAATTCGTTTTTGTTCTTTTAGGTTTGTTATTAATAGCTGTTGATATAGCAGTTTTTCCCACAACGTATGAAGGCAACATGAGGCTGCTGTGAAATGTGACCAGGCTGAGAGCTGCAAGATAAACAAGCACCACTACAGAGCAGGATGCTGCCTCACTAAATGCACAAGTGGAGGTCTTTTTATAGAATGAACAGATTAAAAATTCCTTATTAAGGATCATAAATAAGTGTAGAATTTTATCGTGCTTGTGAAATTGGTTTATTATTGGAAATTTGTTGTTTGTTATTAGCAGTTTTTTTAACACAGCGGGAGTGATAGTCGCAATGTCATCCCGGGCTGCGGGCATTTCCGGCTGTTGTTTTTCAGTTGGGTAGGCATTAGGATGTGTTGCACATCAGTGTGATCTTAGAGACCCCTCATTCCCACCATGCCGTGATCAATACCACATCCCAGAATATCCTGGTGAACAAAACAAAGCTGCAGATGGTGTAAACAAAAGCACACAGGAGGTGGAGTTGGTGGGGAGGTGGGGGCGACACAGTGTATTGGCTTTAAAGCCTAAAGTTTGACCCTCACTTCCCCCTCGCATGTGCTTGTGAGCACGTAGAGGTTTGGATGGGAGGCGGGTGTCGTACCCTGACATGTGAGGCCCAGCGAAGTGGATATGTGTTTGTGTCCTTGCGGGTAGTGAGGGGGTAAACAACAAAGTGGGCGAGTTGTTATGCGGCCATCAGGTAACTGGATGTCATGACCCACATTCCTGGCAGGGCTGGTTTGAAAAGTTGCTGTTGGGGAGGCAGCAGCTCTGGGCCATTTGAATAGAAAGTGGCTTTTTATTTCAAGGCCCCTGTGTGTGTGGAGGGAGAAGTTTGTTTTTTAGCAAACATAACAGAGAGATGCTGCTCGTACAGGCTGTGCTAAATAAAGTGGAATGTACCAACAGTGAAGAACACCCCCATCCACCTCTTCAGTGTGGAAAATCACATTTGTGAGCTGTGTTTGAACCGTCGTTGAATAAACAACAACATGTACCTGTCTGTTTGTTTACATCCAGCTGCACGTGTTCTGCACTCACGTAATGATGGAGTGCAAATATTTTTATGGTGCTAATAAAGCTTGTTGAATGGAATCGATGAGGGAGAGGGAGGGGAGAACGAGTCAAGCACATACATGTGAACTCCAGCACGTACGCATGCAGAGCAGGGAATGTTTTTTCCCAGTGGTGTAGCCTGCATCCGTGCACACTTGCCAGAGATGTGCACACAGCGAGTGGGCTGTTTTGTTTTTCAGTGCCTGGCTGTTTGTGGGAGAGCGAGTGGATGCGTGCATAATGGGGCAGGATGGCACGTGCACTCCACTGCCCTTCTGCCTCATTAGGCTGTTCACTTAGCAGAAGTAAGACAAGCAGAGAGGGGGAGATGGAGCCTTGTATGCTCAGTAGAAAGATGAGGAGGGGGAGGGGCACTTGGCTTTTTAAAGCAATAAACTCATTGGTGAGATGCCTCTTTTTTGAGCAAGGTGCATTCAGAGAGAGCCCGATCGCTTGCTTATTGTTCTGTCTGGTGAAGCAAGGTCAAGGAAGTCATAATGTGCTACAGGGGTTTTTGGCAGGCAGGGTCTTGCTGTGCTGGCAGGCAGCTTTAGCCTTGTTCAGACTTGGCTGCTTGCTTCTGTATCGGGTTATGAGGTCACAACTGGACAGTCAAGACGCATGGAGTTCGCACCTAGTATTTACACCAGTCTCCAAACCTTCCTGCTGACCCCTTGTATTCGCATGTCACTATGGCAACATCAGGACTGCACAGTTATTGCGTAATAACAATTTCCCCAGTCAGGGATTAATAAAGTTTGTCTTTCCACTTAATGCCAGAAGAGCACCAGCTTTTGTAAAAAGTTAGTTAAAAGAGAGGAGCAGACAAAATGATTGAACTACTTACATGTATGGGCTGTTCCAACTGTTTCAGGTGAGAGGACAGAGTCATGTAAGAATTACTAATCAGCACAGGGTGAGATGAAGGAGACTTAACACCAGAAAAGCAGTGTTTTTTTCTGTCACGTCCTTATCAGACACATTTACATGCACGCTACAAAAGGTATCTGGTCACATGCCTTCCAGACCAGACCACCACAACAGGTGGTTGGAGTGATCAAATCACAGTGCATTTGGGTGGTGGTTCACACTTGTCCTTAGCGCTGTCCTGTTTGGACCCTATCACCTGATGCAGATCTAGGCAGCTAAGTTTGAGTCTGTGTTCAATCAGGAAACTATGCTGGGCCCCTTGGATCCTGTGCTGTTCTGACCCAAAAAGTCTTGACGGTTTTCATTCCAGCCAAACACTTCTGCTGATTAGTGAAATGTAGTTTAGCTGGAGCTACTGGGGGGGGTGTGGGTAGCTTCTGGCTGTGTGCTACCAGAAGCCCAGGAAGAAAATGTGGCTGTTTGTCAGGATCGAAACCCCTTGACCCCATCAGCCCCAACTGCCCTGTGGAATTTAGCGTTTGTCCCCCAGACCCATGTGACAGCTCCTTTGGTGAGAAACGTGACTGCTGCTCATCAACAAACCCTGTGGTCACAAGCTTTTTTTTTCTGTGCTCCACCTAGAGTCAGCTTAGATGCATAAGGGTCAGAAGTTTGTTTACCTCTTGTTTTGTCAGCGGGCCAACCCATGTGACTAGGAGGCAGTGTTTACCTCTGCTCTAACTCAAGCTGGCCGTCTCACACCGGTGGCCCCGGCGAGCCACGGCTCAGCCAGGTGGATGTTCTGTACCAGACCCAGATTAGCCAAGTCAGCCGTCTCTGTTTCCACCTCCTCCTCTGACTAATACCTTTATCTGACGGCGACAGCCAGCTTCCTTTGTGACCAGCCTGACAACATTTTTACTACTCCTAGGCTACCAGGTGTATTGAATTGATTCCCTTTTACTTTAATGATGTCATTAGCAGCAAGAAGAAGGGAGGTGCCCACTGTGACACTTGGAGTTCCTCCTGAGTGCTCGTGGCAGATGGTCACTCTCTGGAGGGCAAGTCTGTGAGAGTATGCGTGTAGTTAACGGTGGTGGAAATGGGTGGGTGTGGGGGAGGGGAGGGGGGTTAAACACCTGCCACTCTGCCCTGTCTTCACACACACATGCAAACACTCTCATTACACTGATATGATACTGACACACTAGCATGTAAACATATACATTCCCTTCTATATTGTCTCTCTCTGGCTACTCAATATCCCTCCGTTAATAACAGCCCGCCATCTGCTGCACCCACGGGCCGCAGAGAGCACCACTGCCACCATCAAGCTGTGGAGGGGGAGTATGTATGTGTTTGCGTTTGTGTGTGTTTGTGTGTCTGTGTGTGTGCATGCGTAAGTTGCCGACCAGATTAGCAACATCCGTGGTACATCTACTCAAATCCCTCTTCCTCCTAACGTCATCCAGTCGCGTTGCGAGTGATGTCATGGTGGAGAGGATGTGGACGAGCATGTTCTGTGTATCTATGTTACACACTCCCTATCATGATGGAGGGGAAAGTGAGCGAAAGAGGTCGAGCTGCACAGCCATGCATCCCTAACACGCCCTGAGCATGCTCAATAGATGCAGCTGTCAGACTGAATAGTGATTCTTAAATCAGGGCAAGAGAAGTGCAAGGATTGTGCAGTGCATCATGGGAAAGGTTTTGCTTTTTATTTTGGTAAAAGATTGGATATGTTCAGCCCCACTTTATAGATACTAAACAAAAGAATCTTAAACTTATGGAGCAATTTGATCACATGACCTTTGTTGACTTGATGAGTTGCTTTAAAACCACTTTTTGGCCAACACTTAATTTATCTGTGTCACGTTTTGTTCCAGTGTTTGTGAATTTACTCATAAAGGTGACACCTTATTGTCCCCATCAGCCTGATTGTCCAATACATTCTTACCTTATCCCTGCACACTCACTCAAACACACACACACCCACTTATACACACCAGCTATTAAGTAGTTTATTTACATCTGCATCAGAGCTGCATTGAAGTCCAGATCTTTGCTAACAAAGCAGTACAAATAACCAAGGCAGGAAATCCAGAAAGGCCATGTTACATGATATATGGAGAACAAACATGTGCACGTAACACCACGGAATCTTGTGTCAGAGTTTCCAGGCAGTGTGTGTGTGTGTGTGTGTGTGTGTGAGTGAGTGTGTGTGAGTGATGGCTCAGGGAGGAGGAGTGGGGTAAAAGTAGGCCGGGATGTTCCAGACAGAAGCAGCTAGCTGCTAGATAACTGCGTAGCCAGCGTTCCCCACATTTAGTCGGCCACGGCTCCAGATGAGATTACTCTTCAGGCGAGATTAAACGGCCGGAGGGGGTTAGATCAGCGAGAGCCAGCAGCTATTCTGTGGACAGCAGCTGGGGGAATACGTAACGTACAAGGTGTGAGCATTTCAGCCTGATATTGTAACTGAATGAACATCAAGCTATAAAATCAGATGTTCCAAGAAATGAGCTTTAATAGTAAATTAGGATTGCTGCAACCCTCCCATCCTCTCTTTATCAGTTTATTGTGCAGTAAATACAACAAAAGATCTAATTGTATTGTCCTGAAAAGAGAAAGCATCAATAAGAGACTGAGGAGAGTGTTTTTACTTTATATCCAGACTGGATGACAGATCCAAAAATGGCAACTTTTCAGGAACCAAGAAAAACAGCCTTTGCTTTTGGTCTGACCGCCGTGCATTTTTGAGGTCATCTGAGTGTTTTCATCAGCTGTGCTGTTGCTGCAGCCCAAATATCTTGCACGACTTTGTGACACAGAACACTCCTGGATGCCAGACTTCTAGAAGGCACGTCCTCTTGATCCCCTAATGTCCGTCCTTTCCCCCTCGACTTCAGGCAAATCCTCCCCTCTCCCTGTATCGACCACACACGATATAACACA
>OOFC01019150.1:0-11967 GCA_900323345.1 Pseudochromis fuscus
GGTCCAGCTTGTGGTGCGTTGTAGCACAAAGTGAGTTTTCTCAGAAATGGGAGGGACATCGTGGTGTATAGAGCGCTACAGACATGGGCATATATCTTTGTCAAGGGAAGATAAAGTATTCCCTAATGAGGATCTGCTAGGCTTCTGCCTTCTACCAGAGACAATTGATGTTCACTTCATTTCTGCAAGAGATACGTCTACAAGCAATAAAACACTGCTGCTATGAAATACACCACAGGTACTGTGTAGCATTTAATGTAATAGTCAGCTGAAATGATTTTGACTCTGAAGGTTGTTTTTTATGTTTTTGCTACTCAGCTTTCCTCGTGTTTGTTCTCTTGGTGGTGATACATATAAAGATCGTGATAAAATAAAACAAGCAATTTGTATATGCAGTTGGTATGTTGCTGTTTTTATGTATATACATTTTTTTTCTTAAATGAAAAACAGTCAAAACAACAAGATTTACTAGTTTAAAATAAAGCCACAGCGTCCCTCTGTTACCCTGACACAGATGCCACCACCACAGGAGCAACTTGTCGAGAGTAACTTCTGCATGTCTGCTGCCCCCTTGTGGGGAATAGATGAATCGCGGGTGTTCAGAGAGAAACGAGTGGCTGTTTCCATCCTCTGAAGTTCGTCACTCCTGTGTGTCCTTGAGATACCTCACAGATTTGTTGACTCACAATAGCTGGAACTAGTTTTCACAGCGTAATGTCTGCTAAACTATCTTTGCCAAGTCTGCAGGAGGCAAAGAGCAGAAATGTGAGAAAATTATCACGATTGTGTGGCTCACAATGATGCTGATTGCCACACTTCTACTACCATCACGCAAATGATCCAAGTTTGACACACAGACATGTTATTAATTATTATAATGAAGTAATGCATGAAGCTATATGGAAAATCACAAAAAAGCATTTAAATTACATATAGTGCAGCAAAATACGAGAAAAAGACAACATTGCTTCATTCAAAACAAAAGACACAAAAACAACATTTACTGTGTGTATCCAAGCTCATTTTACAAAACAACATATACTGAAATTTGACACAATTCAAGTTGTCCCTATCATGTTATATTAGTTAAATTAAATCAGTACTGTAAATCAGTCACTAAAAAAATGACAACCATAAAATGCAATACATTTCCTACAGAGGAGCCGTATGTATGGCCACTAATGAGTTTTTGATTACTAATAATTTTTCTGTTACACCTTACACCAATCAAATATTATGCAGGTTCGACATACCAACTACTGTACAGGAACCAGTACCTTAGGTTGTTTACTAGATATGAAAAAGGTATATATTCAGTACTGTAAAATACACACAGTAGCTAATATTATGTTTCTCAGCGAACTCGACTATACATTCAACTGTAATATCACAAACCTATAGTTCAAAGATTAAACTGAATTCTGATTTATAATAACTACATGGTTTCTTCAAACTTGTAGCCCAAGGCAGCGCACCTCCATGACTTGAGGAAACCCTTGAGGATTAACTGTAATACAAAAGAAGCCAGGTGCAAATCTGCCTCTACAAAAGGAAAGCAGGTGCAAACACTTAGGCCTACTCAAAAACATCTTTCACCGGAAATCCCTAGGAGGTAATTTTGGCGTAGTGCCTGAATGTGAAGAGCAAAAACACTGTATGCTTCTCCTGCTTTCTATGATCTGAGGTGAATGATGCAGTGAGATTGCCACGCAGAGAGCAGGCTTTGGCTCCTTCTTCAAGAAAGTTACATGAGTTACACCTCTGTGTTTTACCAGTCTTTAGCTACATTATACACCATGCTGTCATTATTCAGCTCTGATTTAAATCCGGTCAAACTCCTCTTTAGGAATTCTCAAATAAACAATTATAATAATGTGGCAATAAATAATCAAAGATAAACCTTGTAAGAGCAAGTTTGTAAAAAGAAGAACTTTTATCAAACTTCTACCGGACAACTTAAATCTCAGAGAGCTTTAACCAAATCCACGGTTTGCATCAATTTCTGTCAACATCTCGCAGCTGACTCATAAAGTTTTGATTGAGGTCACAAGGTTCACCTAACAGTGAGCAGAGATGTACTGATAGTACTTTATATCCGAGTCCTACAGATCCCAGTGTGCACGCTGCTTTTGGTCCAACCACCTCAGAGGAATCAACTGTGCTTAATGGAGTTTCTAATTGTCTGCCCTGAATTTGAGAGCGGCTCCAGCTACGTACTGACAGGAGAAGGTGTTGCATTTGTCTCCCAGTAAAAACAGCGTTTTTGTTCTTGCTCAGGAAATACTGGGGGATTCTTAAAGCCCTTTGGATACAGTAGAAATATGTTACGAGGGAACAACAGTAGCAATGCAGTGAATTGCCTGAGACATGACTAGAGGACATGGCAGGGATCTTAGGCTTGTTGCCAAAGACTGGTAAGTGGTGGCTGTGTACAGGCCTGTGAGTGCATATGCATGTCGTTTAGATTTATGAGGTTTAGCGTGTTGTGTTGTGCACAGTTGCAAAGTGAGTCCTGTTTAAAGCCAATGTTTGATGAGGGAAAACGCTTATCTGCAGCCTCACACTTACACCGTGTTATGATACGCATCAAAGTAGTTAAAGTAAAGTTTGAGGACTTTTGAGACACCAGATTTTACTTACAGGACTTACAAAAGAAAAGTCCAATTTAAAAGTGAAAACTAAAGACAAAAGAGTTTTTACTGCTTCCTACCAAGAGGGAGTCCTTGGGGACAACTAAGTAATCAATCAATGTGATTTGATATAAATCTATTTAAAGAAACCCTGACGTGAAAAGTTTGGGCCCCTGTCCTGGAGTACTGTTGTTGTGGCGCTAGCCGTGGTGCTGAAGCGCGCTGCTTGTTTGGGGCCCTAAAGGGAACGCTGCCTCTCCAGGCCCCTGAAGTTTAATGACTTGATCCCTGCATTGTCCATTTTTGGCCCGCTTCAGATGCAGCACTGGAACACGCTATAGTCTGCAAAATATGGCTCGGTCTGGTAAAAGTATCCGGATCCCTCTCCTCTCCGGAGTGTTGCGGCTGGATGCTGCTGACTGCCAGCAGCTATCCGCGGCGGGCGAAGACTGCACACAAAACTCGGGACAGATGCGAGGAGCACAAGGAGAGGCTCTCTCCACTGCAGACTCGGAAGATGTTACTCACACACTCGAGTGTTTAATGAAACCACTCTCCCCCCTTTTCCTCTCCTCTCCTCTCTCCATATATCCCCCCTTCTTTCTTTTTTTTTTCCATCACTCAAGAGAGAAAGCATGCAAAGCAAAGACAGCTATGGTGCTATGTTCGTCTCTCACCGTTGGTGATAGTGGTCGACTTCGATCGTTGTCCACAGAAACACTGCAGCATATGCGCTCCTTTCTGAAGGAATGGCCTCAGAATCCTCATTGATTTGGGTTGATGGGAGCCTTCCTCAATCCAAACAATCGGACAACGCTATCACAACACAGCAGGGTCAGGCAGCATAGCGTAGCCAGCCAGCCTCTCTCTACAGGCTCACAGCAGCCCTCAAAACGCCAGAAGGGCACAGTCTGCAGGACAAATTACGCTAAAACGAGGCATCTTGAAGTGATTCCCCCCTCTCTCTCTCGCTCTCTCTCTCCCTCTCTCTTTCTCTCTTTCTCTCTAAGCCCTATCTCTCTGTGTGTCTATCCTCTTCTCGTCCACCGACGGTCATTCGCGTTCACGGCACACTCCTCTTCCGCCACAGCAGGCAACGCAAGGACGTTACAATGTGCTCTTAATTGTACACCCCCCCTCCTCCTCCTGCCTCCGCGTCTTTACCAGCAGCGGACGTAATAGCAGGAAAGGAGAGAGAGAGAGAGTGGAGAGATTGTGGGAGAGGGGAGGGAGAGAGAGAGAGAGAGAGCATGCACGCCAAAGTTAAACTGCAGGGGTAAGTGGCAGGCCGGCCACGAGTGAGGTAATGCGGAGCTGACAGTTAAGGCTGCGCGTATTGAAGCTGGCTGCACAGATGTTGGAGCCCAGGAGCCAATAGTTTTCTCCTTTTCTTTTTTTTTTTCCCCCAAATCCATTGGGACCAAGCGGACAACGCAGAGCCTACGTCAGCTGCAGCCCACCGCTTTAAAGTCAACGAGGTTTTTCTCAATAGTACAACAAAGTTTTATGGCTCAGTCACTGCGTTATGGAAGTGTCTACAACACCTTATTAGTGTCCTTCCGCTGCACAAGTAGGATCGGATCGTTGTGGTCGGTCAAGGAGATGCTAATAAAAAGAAAAGCTGTGCAATAAAATACAGTTTTCTTCTGCATTGGAGTGGAAACTTTAGCATGAACTAAATATCCTCAAGTAAAGACTCTGTTATATAACTGTTTGTTTGCACTACAGACATTTCAGAGCAAGTAGGAAAGCACTTTATATTAAAAGTTAATTAGCATTTCATAATAGATTAACACAAATGATTAAGCTGGCAGGACAGTAACATGAACAAGTACCTCATACAGAAACTTTGTATCATGACAACCACACTTGTATGACAGGAAGATCTACAGTGGTGTTAATAGATGCTTGGTTATTATGTGTATGTGACAGCAAGATGAAGTATTTTAGGACAACAGTGATAAACACTTAGATGCAGCAACTCAGAAATGTTACAAATATGGACTAATCATGTGCCATTTAGGATCTAATTAACTTAGAGGGCGCTGCAATGATCATTTTTCCTCTTATGAATCATGATCCAAGAGTCAAGGTTTAAGATCTCATTATGTATTTCGACCCACTATTACTATCCTGAGCAGCAAGTGTAACACTGGAACAATGATCCACTTTACACACTAGAGGGCGCCATCACATAAAGCTCTCACATGAACATCAGCTGGATAGTGAAAGATACAACCAAGTAGAGAGAGGAGGATCTACACACAAACACTATCAAAAGATTGACTCAAGACCTTACACAGCTACTTGGATGTGTGTACAACCAGATTAATGTTTCCCAGTAATCAAATAAAAACATAATGCACAACCTCTGCTGCAATGTTATTTCAAAACCTAACAATGTATGAATTTTCTTTTCATCTTTCCTGCACCCATGTAACCTTGCACCACAGTGGCAACAAATCATATGGCATCAACTACCTTGGGAACATGCCCTCACTGTGTATAATATATACAATGTACATAAAAGGACATATTAGGTCAGCAAAATGCTTCAACAACAGCGCCCATGCAAATAAGAAAAAGGTCAGTGAGGAATAAAGAGAGAATGGGTGGAGGGAGTGAGGGAGCTGGCATCAGACCCAGAGTCACAGTTATGGTGATGGTGCTGTACTGTATTTTCAGCTCCCACTATACTGTCCCACTGCAGAGCCGATCATCACTTGCAGAGCGAGGCAGAGAGGGGGAAGACAGGGGCTAACGCTATAGCACACAAGTAACTAAACTGCACCTGATTACAGCAAAATGTCTGATTTATCATCCAAACCAAATCTACTGTTTGTCAGTATGTGTTTGTGTCAGTGAGGACTCTTGACTTCACAATAAGTTTATGCTCTAGGATTAATCTGAATGAAAAATAATGGGAGGGTTTGTTAATTTGTCCAGTTACTAAAACAAAAAAGCAGTAATCATTTTTAATGACACCATAACAAAACAGTTATGTGTTTTGAAGGATTGCAGACTAGCCTATCTTAAGAAAGAAATCAACTCTACACAAGGATAAAATTACTTTGACATTTTTAAATGGGGTTAAGTAAATAAACAAGATCAAACTTAACTGGAAAAATTTAGAAAGTAAGAAAAATGGAAAGAAATTAGTGGATTCCTTCACTATAACAACAGCAGAAAATATATTTGTAGATAGATTTAAGACTATATAATGATAACAATAAATCCACATATTATTGACATATATCACAATATGTCTATCAAACACAACCATTGGTTTTCTTCATGTCTTAATCAAACATTTCTCCTTGTGACACCTCTCTCCTCTTTTCCAACATGTGTTGTAACTGTACCTTGTCCAAAAGAGGATGTATCCTGTCCGTATTTAAGCAAACTCAGGTCTGTCTGTGATGACACTGTGGAAAGATGCTCGACAAGCCATCTCTCATTTCACGGTCCTATATATATGCCAACAGAAGAGAGGTTAAAATGTTCACCTTGTAAGGAGATACCAGCTTTGACTGAAACTGCAATCAAAATGTGTCGTGTAGAAATATATTGTACTTGTGTCAAATGATAAAAATCCTCTTAGTGTGGGAGATCACTCAGGTGTTTTCACTGCATAGGAGGTGACGTTAACGGACTTCAACAATTATCAGCTTATACCATAGTTTGTAAGTACTATATGGATTCTCAGAGACTAACAATGTCCTCCAGCCACAGCAGCCAGGACTTTAACCTGGTAATAACACAATAACTGCTGTTGTGCTGTTTTTTAATCAAGTGTTAACTAAGTAAAAAGTAACACTGCTGTGCTCTACGTAGATCTATTTAAGGCTTTAGACGACGTACTGTTCTGCACAAATTCGTTTTTGATGACAACAAACTCCTCAGTTTAATTTGAAACTATAAAACTCCAACAGACAAATATGGGCATATACCATTACTTCCCAATCCTGGGAACATCTTGATGAAAAACTAAAAATTGAAATTGAAAGACTGTGAAAGATTACCTTGTATTTCTAATACCAAGTGTGAACGTTTAAAGGTGTCTCCTGCAAAAGAGCTCCTGTTCCCAATGACATTATTTATATAACTAAAGCTGAAATTTAAAGATCTTTCATGAAATCACTTCATGTAAAGTAAAACAGTGTTGGACACAAAACTACTGCTGTGTTCAAGAATATTTAACCTCCCACTACTCACACAAATGCAATAATGGCTCCATTATTACAAAGCACTGATCAAACATTATTGCAAATGTACTGCATAAATCAATGGAAATCACATCTACAATGTTCTGTACAACTTTCATTGCCATTCTATGCCAGTAAAATGGTGTTTTCATTTTTAGGCTTCACTCAGTTTATTATAGTTTCAGCATAATATTAAAACTAAACTCTACACCAAAACTACAAGGAGGTTTTTTGGTTTTAACTAGGGCTGTCAAAATTCACTTGGATTGATCAATCATTGTGATGAATCTGATTAATGATTTTGATGCAATTAATCCATCTGCAGCACAGAATGACTCTGAACGTCTCTGGCAACACATTTCGTGCAGTTTGTCCAAGTGGAGTTGTCACTGATGCACAAATAGGCAGTTAATCCGTGCTGACAGGCAGCAGAACAACCAATAAAAATGGAAGTTGCTAAACAGCACAGTGGCTCTCTCTGTAGGAAATCTAATTACAAAAAAATCAAAACAGAATAGTTGACTGACACTCTGCTGGAAGAAGTTTTTTTTTCACTTTCAGCTTAAAATGCCACATTAATGCGAAGCATACATTAGTGCATACTGCTAGCACTTCAGCTAACACATCCAGCTTCCAAACCACCGTCGTGCAAAATGAAATGCGATTAATATAGATTAAAAAGTAACAATATTTAATCGTGATTAATCTGAATTATCCCACATTTAACTTCCTAGAAAGTGGTTGCAGCTCATCTGGATGAAAATTAATTTATGAACTAGATAATTTTAAAAACAAAAAAACATTTTAACAGCTTCTTAAAAACTACTTTCAAACTCTAACTTGGTGAAATGTAGTCCACCAGGTCCAAGGCTTAGTTCATCTTTAACTGTAGCTAGTTCATTAGGCTTTGTTCATGGGCATAAGAAAGCAAGTCAGCCTCTACTCAAGATACCTGGGTGTGAATTTCCTAACATTTATAAGTGTACATATGATAACTTATACCCAAGTACATACTACACTGATCTTCATTCAACCAGGAAAACTCTTAACTAAAAATTAATTAATATTAACAGTACTTTAAATTTCCCATGAATTCCCATGAGAGCTAGTCAAACTCAACATTTCTTTAAAGTAACCAGTAGTTATGCCATAATTAGCCTGTAGCTTTAAATGTTAATAAGCAGCTTATAAGTAGATTTTGGTTCAGATGATGCAGCATAATCCAGAGGACATGCAGGAAAACAACACATTGGAAATAAAAGTATCTTGCTGCAGAAGGTTGTCTAACAACCTAAAAGTTGATTAGCTTAGCTTTAAAACATTTGTGTCAATGAAAGCTTTTCAGTAAGAGGTGCAGACACTATATTTAATCACAGCATACAACTGATAAAACTAATTCAAGTGTAAAATTACTGTAAGGGTGACTCAGTTATTTACAAGTGTTTATAGCAGAGCTGCCCACAGTGGGGCAAGCTGGATGAGAAAAACAGGTCGCTACAAACACATGAAAAAGACATGTACTCACTAGGTGTAAAAGAGTTATGTTATGTAGAACATTTTCACTGCAGTGCTGTATTACTGTGATGACAAACGTCTTCATTTGGAAGTATTACATTGTTTTATGACACTCATATTAAGCGAGTATCATCCTCATTTTGTTTGATTTGTAGCTCAAAATTCACATGTACCCTCTTATAAGTATTCCATTGATTGTTTAATGTGTTGTTGTGTTTTTACTTGCTGTCAGAAAAAGTTCAAAACATTATACCTTTAGCATATATGTGTTAATAGTACATCTGTAGTACTAAAGCTTACATCACTGTTCATCAATGTTCAGCTCAAGAGATATGAATCAGTAGATGGGAGTAAAATATACACACTGCGTTGTACAACAGCCCTGAGTCACTGCTGATGGTAACTAGCATTTGCTAAAATGTCACAAAGCATTCTCATATTCTGCAAAGCGAAAGCAAGAACTGCATTGCTAAAATCAGCAACACTTCAAAACTGTTAATGGCTGCATCAAGTAATGCTGCCAAAAAATCTTCTGCAAAACGACCAGTGTGCAAACTTGAGGTTTGGGGCCCAGTTTGAGTACAAAAACACAGCAACAAGATACTTGTCACAGACATCAGCATCACAATACAAAATACACAACTACAACAAGAGAGTTTTTTTGGGCATGAGGACAGAAATCAGCCAGAAGTGTCTCTATTGTTTGTTGCTGTGTGTTGACACGTGCTACGGCAATGCATATTGAGAGGAATTAGTCATGTGCATGTGAGTGAATTAGAAATTAACAGGAAGTAAGACAAAGGAGGAGCATTGATATTAAATTGTAGGATAGGCACCACTGCAAGCATGAGGGGAATGAAAGGTTAAGATTGCTGTCGTGAGCATGACGAGGAAAAAGGGGATTTAAAAGATGAGGAGAGAGAGTTCACAAGGCGGATGTCAAAAATGAATCAGCAGAAGCGCTAAACGGGGCTTTGCATTTGCTTGTAAAGAGCTTTTTCCTTATTTCTGAAAAAGAGCGGGTCAGTAAAAATGCCACTGACCTCGTATCTGTTATTCAAACACACAGACATTTGTTGACCTATGGTGTGTACAGTACGATGAGGCTCGAAACAAGTCAAGGACCAATGTTTAAACAGTGTGTAGAAAATGAGCTGCTGGGACTCTTTTTAAGTGCATTGTGGGCACTCTTTGTATTACATAACACAGATTCCTTTAGAAATATGCGCCATGCATCACCTTTAAACAAGCTTTCGACCTTGGTGCCACATCAAGACAGGACCTCATGACCGTGTAACAATGCAAGACTCACTTAAGATGCTCAATATGACAGCTAATACTGGAAAACTATCACTCCTCAGTTAGTTTTGTCAAATTTCCACAAAGGCAAAAGATCTAAGTCTCACGTCACACAAAGAGAATGAACACAGCTCAACAATAACATCAGAAAGTACCTCAGATACTTGTAATGCAGATATAAGCGACCTGGCTGATATAACTGATGTGGACTGTCACAACTGGTCCTCCCATTGTGCTAATGCAGTATTAAATATTGAACAGAAGTGAACACAACATCCAGTGAGGTGGCATAAAGCTGTTGTGACACAACTACATGAACACATCCACAACTATGCCATAATCTTACAGTTTGTTTACAAAGGGTGAATGCCGCCAATATTTAGCCGAGATTAGGTCAATGAAATGCAAACTACACAAGACAGATGAGGGCCTTACTGTATCCCCCATGACTTTACTCTCACTTTTTTTCCTTTACAGTAAATTTTTGGTAAAAACAGGACAAGGTGACCAAGCCAGAAGGTTAGCCTACATAAGCAAGGGCACTCTGTCCCTTATCCAAATATATTTTACGCAGGGAATGTGCTTGTTTTGTGCTTTAACCCCAGGCAAAAAAAAAAAAAAATCCCTACAAAACTGTGCCACAACAACACATCCACACACAAAGGTGATTCAGAGCAACTTGCATGTTATCTTAAACTGTGTGTGACTATAAGGCAGCATCTAGTTTTCCAGCCTCTGTACCCATTACTAGAGTTGAAAAGCTTTGTCAACAACACGCATGCTGATCGTTGAGGCCACTCCGCCGCCGCTGCACGAGGAACAGCAGCACATTCATCTCACCGAAAAAAGTGGAGAGCCAGCAGTTTTTGTCTAAATCAGCTGACAGCACTGATGGAGTAAAGGAAAGCTGGGAGCCAGGGGACTACACCGTTTACCATGCGCAACACTCTGGGAGAAAACAGTGACGTGCAGGCCTAATATTTACACAATCCTGTATGCAGTATAAACAGCTTTCAGTACGTTGTGGAATAATAATTCGTGTAAGTGCACATAAGGGTGAGGGATGCAAGACACCGTGGACTGAAGTATTGGAGCCGGGGGACAGCAGCAGCAGCAGCAGCAGCGTCGCCCTGCAGCACTGATGCATGTGGGGATCTGTGCTTACAGTCCATCCACACACATCCTCCGGCTCAAGTTTATGCCCGAACTCTAACACTGCATTGTGTTTTGATGTCATTTTAATTGCACTTTGTTTTTTTCCCCCCTGCGTAAAAAACAAAGTTATAAAATTATGCGTTTTGTTCCATGTGTGCGTACCGCAGTCTGCGCTCAAATAATCAACACGGATGCTGCACCCAAAACACACATAAAAAATAAACACTAAAACAAAAAAAACAGCTCATAACTTATTCATAAATAAACACGTGGGGGAAAGTGTCTTACCGGCGTTTTTATCACCCATGTCCCCTTGCGGTTCGGAAAGTACTGTCGACGTAGGCTGGAGGATGCGTTTGCGTAGTGCGCGCTCGTTTCTTCAGTCAGGACAGCCGAGCAGAAGGAGGCAAGTTGCTTGTTTTAAGGAATGTGTTGTTAAATAAATAAATAAATAAATAAATAAAAAATAGATCCTGCCAGAAACCCTCGTCTGTTGTGCGGGAGTGATGCAGAGCTGCTGGAGAGCTCCTCCTTACGCCTTGGTGTTTCTGAGACTTTCTGAGTAAGGTGGACTGAAGGCGCAGGTAAAAAGTGAGGGAGGGGTGGGACTTGTGTGTGTGTGTGTGTGTGTGTGTGTCTTCGTGTGTGGATGTTGGTGTGTGTGTGTTGCAGGGGTGTGGGGTGTGCAATGTGTCTTGATGCAGAAACACTGTGGACTAAGTGGCAGTAAGAGCTCTTGCTTTACAGCTGATCCTGATGATTACGGATAAACAGAATTGTTCCATTTTGTGTAGATAAACTCCGGTCAATTAAAATTTTATGTTCAACTTCTACAGAAGTTAAGTTTTGCTTTAGACATGTCCAGTGGTGTAGTCTACGTGATACGCAGGTATACGCCGTATACCTACCTGAAAAGGTCCGGAATTTCTGTATAACCACTGAAAAATGCGCAAAGATACATCAGCATGGTTATGCTGACTATAACCGTACAGATTGTCGGCTTGCGGGTACAAATGTTTCCCTGCTGTCATTGCCTCATCACTGCGCAGCAACATATTTGAAGTAAAAACAACTCATGTCTCACCTGAAACACTCTTCAAGCTGCTTTCTGTGACGTCACAACAGTGGAATTCTGAAGACTACTTCATCAACTTTCTCCTCCT
>OOFC01019151.1:0-18580 GCA_900323345.1 Pseudochromis fuscus
CTGAAATTCAAGAGTCGATGCGTCGTATTATTGTTTTTGTCATTGGTAAAATCAAACACCAGCCAGGAAAAAGTCATCTGTACTTGCAGTTTCCTACAGGAACTGGTGGGGGCAGTATCGCTCCCACTATTGACGTTATTCACAGAAACAGACAAGAAGAAGAAGGAGAGGAAGCACGACAGCGACAGGCGGCAGAACCAACCAATAAAGAGGGAAGATGCAAAACAGCACGGCTTTTTGATTTTTATGTTGTTTTTTTCAGAAGGCTAAATAGCACGTTGGTCCTCTCCATGGGAAATGTGAGTACACAAAAACCAAGACGGACAGTCGACCGACACAAAGTATTACACACACTCTGCAGGAAGGAGTCTTCACCGAAGCACTTCCTGTTTAAAATACCACATTAACAGGAAGCATACGTTAGTCGGGGATTCTGCTAGCACTTATGCTAACCCGTAGCCCAGCTTGTGACAAACCACCCTCAAGCAAATTTTTATTGTTTGACAGTGCTATTTATTACTGCACCTTAACAAGCATTAGTTATCCAATTATTCGAATAATCGATGGAATAATCAATAGATCATTCATTTACTAAAATACTCGTTAGCAGCAGCCCTAATGGCTATCTTCATCTTCCTCCTGCACTAAAACCACTTGTGCACATTCAATCAGTTCTTCACGCTGCCGTCTCCAACGTCTCACCACGCTGATGCCAAGCGTTGATGTCAAGGTGTTTTCCATGATGAGGGTGTGTGCATGAAGCGTAACATGACTGAAGAATTTACTGTGAGTGCGACTGAATTTATCCGAACAGTTTCATGTGGTCCACTCTGACCTGTTAGATAATTTCATGGGTCTGATGTGACGAGGCCAAGGTTATAATAGTTTTGAATTTTTCATTAGTTTTTGTTTTTATTTCGTTTTGACTTCACGTCTCCAATTTCACTTTAGTTTTAATTAGTTTTTTTTTATCCCTGTTTGTTAGTTTCATTTAGTTTTTATTTATTACATATTGCTTAGTTTTAGTTTAGTTTTTATTAGTTTTAGTGTTAGTTTTTGTTTTTTGTACGGTCTGTTTTTCAGGGATGAGATAAAAAAAGATAGGAATAAAGTACTGTGTAATGAAACCTCAGGAACACACACTATTTTAGAAAATGTATTGACTTGAACAACCATTTTGGTGAACACTAACACCTGAGCCTGCAAATTTCCACCTGGACTTTTTATGCTTATTTTGATTTCAAATTCAAATTTAACATGTAAAATCTAACATTCATATGCAGTTGCAGTGTTTTGGTTCACTAAAATCAAAATCCGTTTGTGTTTTTCTGCTCTTCATCGTCACTATTATCACACCTTTACAACATGTAGTATACAGTAAATCAGCTGTTTTGCCGGCTTCTGATAGAGGCACTTGTGAAATTACCGTAATAACACCATATTTGGTGTAAAGTGCAACATCTCAGCTCTAAGGAACCCGTGACATTTTTCTGATTGCGCAAACCGTGACATAATTACGGTAATACAAAAACGCATTGCATTTTGGTTCGAGCATGTTGCTAAACTTTCACTTCATTAAAACGAAAACTAAGGACTTTTTCTCATACTTTTAGTTACTTTTGGTTAGTTTTGTAAGGACGTTATTACAGTTTCAGTTAGTTATCGTTGTTTTAAAAAGCTTCGTTTTTATTTTTATTTCAGTTAACAAGAATGTTTTTTAATTTCTAGTTTTCGTTTTTTCGTTAGTTTTAGTTAACGATTATAACCTTGGACGAGACTAAATGTATCGGGAAGCTCGTTAGCTTGTAAAAAGGCAACGAGCTTCGTGCCGCCAATACATGAGCCGCACCGGTGTTTAAGGGTTCAAAGCGTCGGAAAAAAGTAGCGGCTTATAGTCTGGAATTTACGGTAAATACAAACAAGTTGAAAAACTCAACAGAAATGAACAGAACAAATGATTTTTGTCCCGTGTATGCAATAAAATAACATAAATGTATCATATATACAGCAATGATTAACAATGAACAATGATGAATTTAAATTACATCAGCCTTGCATCTTTACCTTCACCAAATGGTTGATTTGTCTTGTTTATGGTAGAGTCAGGCTTTTAGAAAATTATTTAACCCTGATAAAGAAATAAAAAGTGGTGTATTAAATTACATAGCTGTGTTTAGAAACTCTTTAATATGTCGAAAAATTAAGTTCAACACATTTTTCAATAGGATACAGTCACTCGAAATGTACTCTACCGAATGGTTGAGCAGACACTCAAAGGGTTAAAATAAACTGACAGCCTAACATTGAATATGGAAGATAATTTTCTATGTATTGTTCAGACATACCAGCCAAACAGAAAGATATTTTCAATTATTTCCCCTTTGGAAACCTGTTGAAATCGTTTTCATGCCTCCAAGTCGCTGTCAGGCAACAGGCTTGGCAAGGACGTCGCCGCTGTCACCAGGCTTTAACAGAGTGAGTGAAGCTGCGGTGTCAGGCCTCTGCTAATTTGAAACATCTAAAAACCTTTGTGCCTTGTTCAAATCTATCAACGCCTGTGATGTAATTACATTTTAAATAGGCTGGGGGGTGATGAATTGGATCTCTATACTGTTCTGCCCCTTACCAAACTTGATTAATCCATTTTTAATCAGTTGGTGGCAGGGAGGCGCCTTGATGTTTCATTTAACCAAGGCTGACGGCTCAGACAGTCATGCCTTTGTCAGATGAGTCCTGTTCGATATTGAGACCACAGGAGACACAGGAGGAAGAGCTGGAGAGTTACTAATAATCTTTAAAAAACTAAAATAAAAAATGTCCTCACACCTTGTTTTTGTCGTAAAATTCTTCAGGGTGTTCAAAAGGTGACGTGTTTTTGCGAGAGGCTGGAGGACCTGAAAGCATGACTGCTACAAACCAGGCTGCTCCCGTCTCTGACTGTGCAGTAGGTGGGTGAGATAACAGTCCAGCCAAGAAGAATTACTTCTAATTATAGATGACAGACTCATGCCCCAGCTTCTTCCTCCTCCCAGTGGCCATGCTGGGAAAAGAGGCGCTCTCAATAAAAGGAGCCTTTGCCCTCTCATGTTGAGAAAGGAGCTGAATACAACACCAGTGATTACAGTGTGTGCTGAATATAGAAATCTCTGCATTGATACTAAAGCAGGCATCACAACGCACAGTGGTTCCCAGTTGTTTTATTCACTGAAGTATTATGGTGTAATTTTCTCAAGTACTTCACTGATTTCTGTAGAGTTACTTCATCTCCTGATTTATTTTGATTCCACATTTTCACACACAGTTTTTATTGAACCATATGAGGTATTAAGTGAGTAGTGCAGGTATTCATAGTGAGTCCATATATGAACAAATCTGTCTTGTGGTATTTACGACATTGTAACGCTCCAAGATCAAAATCTGTGACGTGTTTTCCACTGAAGTTTATTTTTCAGGAGATGGAAGTTGATACTGGTCAAAGGTTTGGACACATCCTTTAAAATCAGTGGACACACACATTCATGTTGTACAGACTAAGGGATCTAACCACCATGTTTAACTCCGATCACACTTTTACATCAAACACTTGTGTTGCTCTGACTGTCCAACAGGAGGCGGAGTCATGATCTGGGAGGTTTTATTGGTCAGTTGTATTTTACATTTGTTTTGTGAAACTGGTTTTTGGTAAAATTTGGTCAAATGTGTTTTTTTTAGGGCGACCACAAACTTTTGAGTGGTAGTGTATTTTAATTCCTTCATACTTGTTGTTTTGGATGAACTGGGTTCATTTAAATCAGCAACACCTACTTGTTTTCACCCAAAATGTTTTTGTGTGTACTCAGCATTTTATAGTTAGTTTTTTTTTTAATATCCAAAATGTTGTTATTGTTATTCAACATGTTGTTGATTTTATTCGGCATTTGTCGTTTTCGCCCAACATCTTCCAGTATTTTGTTGTTGTGTTTTGTTGTTGTGGTAGAGCGGGTCGTCTACAAATCGTAAGATCATGGGTTCGATAAGTTTTTCGTTAAAACGTGAAACTTATCTCATTAAAACGAGAAAATGATCTCGTTATAACGAGATACATTTCTCATCCATTTTTATTTTTGATCTGTGGCAGTTCAGTGCTTCCATATTATGCTGAGGACTCGGTTGATAAAGGTTTTTGACTGTGCAAAGGAAGAAAAATGGTTTGGACCCGGTACTGGCCTGGCAGTCATTTGGATATAAGCAGCTTTTGTAAGTTTGTCCTTTTTTTGTTTTGGTTTTAAAATTAATCTTCATTCGAGTCACTAAAAATGTGGATTTTTTTTGGAAAGAGCATGAGTCTGAACAAGACACCTCAGCTAACTAATGGCACATTTCCACTGGCAAAAAAGTACCTGGAACTTGGTACCTGGTACAACTTTTCGTACCTCCTCTCCTGCGGTTCCAAAAAAAGTACCTGGTCAGGTCGGAGCAAGTACTAAAATCTTACTGGTCGGAGTCGTCACTGCGTTGTTGCGTCATCACTGTGTGGCACGTAATCACCACAAACGCGGTATTTTTAAATCTTCGGCAAACCGTGCAGACGTGTTTGAAATAACAAGAAGAGAAATGGCATCTGTTAGAAATCCTGCCCCATGGACTCAGGACGAGGTGCAAACCTTTCTGTCATTAGTCGCTGATGGGAAAATTCAGCAGGAGCTGGACGGAGCGGTCAGAAACGAAAGAATCGCATAAAAAATGACGTCACGAATGACGACCAGCTACACAGAGGAGGGACGATCCTCGGCAATGTAAATGTAACCGAAGGGCCGATCCTGAGTAAAGCGAAGCGAGTAGGTGCCAGTGTAAATGCACCATAAGTGATCTTAAATAGGACAAAGTAAAACAGTCACAACATTGTGGTATTTTTATTTTTATATAGTTACATCATACTATTTTGAAAACGCTTTGGCAGCCCAGTTGCAATACCTTCGCTGACCACAGGTTGGGAATCACTGCATTAGAGCATCTCGTCAGATGTGGTATAGCTATAAAAAGTTCAACCAGTGGGTGAGTTGTTTCCTTTGAGGACACATTAGTTGCCAGCACTAAGTGAAAGTCTTTTAGCTCCCAGATTCAACACACAGTGTGAACATGGCTTTAAAAACACTTCTACCCCACACACTAATCTCAGTCAGTAATGTGCTCTTTTTATTCACAAGTAATGCGCTGTGTTTTTCTGTAGGTGGCTACTGTTGGCGGGACACTTTTAACAGCACCTCAGAGGATGTCAGAGCAAACCAACACAGTCTAATCCATCACACTTCTCCACCTGTGATGAGGGTTTTTACAGGGGCTGAGATTTCGGGAACTTCATTCATTGTTCAGAAAAATTTAATTAGCAGCTGATTAAACTGCAATGTGGCTATTTCAGATTACATCTTTGTTTCTATGTGCACCTGGCTGTTGTGAAGAGGAGGACAGATAAGTCATGTGTGGCTGGAAACAGATGGTCCACGTGAGCTTGTTATAACAGTATTCAATGGTACAAACCCACATACAGAAAAATCATGAAATCCACCATTTCCTCCAAGAAACATGAACTGTCATCATTCTGAGAGGATTATCTTCTGCTGCACAACAGAGGCAATGAGGGGTGGAAATCTCAGGTCAGGATGACAGTGTGTAATGCACCTTGACTAATTGACTGTAGCATTTCTGAATGTCAGGAGCAGAATGGATGGGAAAATAGAGGAAGTATAGGAGTAGCTGTGGACGGAGGAAGGGTTTCCTGTAGTCACTGTGGGGGTGTGTGTTACTGTGAAGCTTTTGTTGTTTTCACATTATCACAGAAAACAGCCTCTGACCTGCACTTTGCGTGGATGCACTGGAAAAAAACTAAATTGTGGAAGTTTTCTCAGAGTTGTGCTTTACCTGTGAGAGCTCAGCCAATCACTGTTCACCAGAGGAGGGACTGAAACGTAGATCAGAAATGAACGGGACTTGTTAGAGCCTGATATGTAACAATGACCCAAAATGTAACAATGTCCTGAATTATATATATAAAAAGTAATAAAACCCAAAATGTAATAACTGGTAGACAATGTAACAAAAGTGCTGAGCCTGAAATGTAATTCAATCCTAAGGCCCCCCAACTGGGGGAACCTGAGACTTGTCTCTGGTATTTTTCTATAGTTGAAATTTCAAAATAAGAGCTCAGGGCTTCAGGGGTTAAAATATAATAATATAATCACTGACCCAAAATGCAAGAAGCTGTTACATTCTGTGCATAGTTTTTACTCTTTGGGCTTCACATTTTGTTACATTATCGACCAGTTTTTACATTTTGGGTTTTGTTACATTTTTTTAATTATATTTCAGGCTCAGCGCTTGTTACATTATCGACCAGTCATTACGTTTTGGGTTTTATTTATTTATTTATTTTAATTACAATTTGGGTCATTAATACATTTCGGGTCCACTTGTATTTCTGAATCTCCAGATACAATAGTAGGTTAAAGTTATTATTTTTTTTGATAAAGCTTATTTACCGAACAAAATGTCTACATGTAGAAACTAACCATGCCCCCAAGTCTTTCTCTTTTTTGAAGCCTAATAGTTCCTCAATGAAAAAATGGTTATTTTTTTACTTTGAGTGTTTTGGAGCCATCATCTAGTGGCCATCGGAGGTACTGCACTTTTATGTATTTTCCACATTGGCCTGACTTTTGAGACCTGGTTGGTTCATTCAACTATGTTTCCAATAGTGAGTCAGTCCTGAAATAAACAAACATGTTTACAGCCTGGACAAAAAAAAAAAACAGTTTCCTACTTAATGGGTCATGGCAACAAAGGATGAGTTTTTAGATAATTCACCTGTTTGTATGAAGTGATGCATAATCAGAGGTGTGGCTGCTTTGAGTTACAGGTGGGTGTTGTCACAGGAGGCCAGCCTATCACATCCACCCCTTTGTTTCTCCCTGGCACCTCCCTCTATCCAAATATGGTCATTACTGCCCCCCCATTTAAAAAAAAAAAGCCAAAAAAAACCCAAAACAAAGATGGTAAACTCTCTAAACATTATGGTTTTAACAAAAATAATTTGTGTTAGCTTGTCTAGGCTGAACTACAAAATATTTAACAAGTTTAAATGTAGTAATTGCAAATCGGAATAAAATTCAGCATTGATGAGATAACATTAGATTCAACTTTGTCATTAAAAATGTACAGTACTCAAACAATGAAAGGTTTGGCATCCAATCCAGTATATAAGTGTAATATTTACATATATACAGTACAATGCACAGAATCATATATATATAAACACACACAGAGTAATTACAGTGAAAATATTACAGTATGTACAGATGAGATAAGATAAACTTTATTGAGCCCACATCAGAGAAATTGTTTTATCGCAGCAGCAGGATAAAAAGTATGAGAGAAAAACTGGATTAAAAAAAATATAGAAATAGGAATTTACCAATTATACATAAACAATATACATAAAATATAAATAAATGCACATGCAGCTGCCAGGGTTATTAGACATGAGCTACTCATAGCAACGTTAGCGCTGGAGGTCATCTGGAGGCTGTGTACGCCTTCCTGGTGTAACACAGACCATCCTTGTTTCTCCAGACTCATGTGAATTCACCTTCAAAATCCTCTTATCTTTCCCCTTTTCTTTAAAAAAATCATCAGTCTTCAACAATTATGTCTGTTGACTTTGTTGTGAGATTAGTATAATCTATAAACAGCTGTCATGCACAGGAGCCTTTTCAAAAATAAAACAGTTTTTTGATGTATTTATTTTCACAGATCCCTTAAAACAGAACAAAAAAACATTAGTCACTAATCGCTCCTGTGCTCTTTGGTTTGGTGGAGGAGGGCAAGGATCCGACTTTTTGAATGAGGTGTTGGCACAGTTTGTCCTTCACTTGTTCAGACACAGAAAGAAATTTAAAATAAATGATTATAAAATGTGCAGATGTTTCATACCTCTGATTGTGAAGAGCAAACTGCTTTATAGAGTCGTGGATATCTGCAGCGTGTCGCAGCGTGTTTCTCTTTCTTGTTGTAAATTAGTTGGAGAGGAGATACAATGGAGCAGCTGAATGAATGACGTCTGTGACAGATCACTTATCAAGAAAGTGAAGTGTGAGTGAGAAGTTTCTCAGAGTTGAACCATTAAAAACCTGCTGCGTAGATTAGACTTTGTACTGATTGAATATGAAGAGTTCCTCCATTAGTCTCGACTCGCACGCAGGAAAATTGATCTCGTAATCTCTTAAATCAAATTAGCATCTTGATAATGTAATTTTGAACCGACTATATCTTTAATGGAAATGTGATCCTGAGCAGATGGAGTCTCCATCAAGGTGTTTTTTAAATGAAGCAGCAACATCCTCTCTTGTATTTTCCCCACTTGTTTTCGCTTTTTTTCCCCCACCACAACACTTCATTGTGTGATTATTTAGGAGACTTGAAGTCCTCTCAGCCACACGACGCTGCCAATTACAATCAATCCTAAGCTGTTGGCCACTGGGAGCAGCCAAGTCGTCTTCTTCTTCTTCTAATGGCCACTGAGCGGCTCTTCATGAGCAGCTGGAGGTTAAATAGTCGTTATTGAAAGAGGACAGAACACACTTCTCATTTAGTTGTCCTGCTCAAAATGTGACAAATCAAACACACCTTGCGTTTGGGATTGAGAAACCAGCAGTGACTTAACACTTCATCCATTTTCCGCCTCTCCAAAGACAATGAAATACACCAAGTACTGTAATTCATCTACTTAAAAATACTTTTAAGTGAAGCATCTGACCTTTTTTTGGAAAGTTTGATAAAATGATTAATGCTATTAGCCATTAGCTTAGCATAAGGACTAGAATTTTATTTTATTTTATTATTTTTTTTTTTATTTCGAACAAAAAAAATTAAAATAAATAAAAAAACAAAAGGTCGAAAGAAAAAAATAAAAAGAGGATCTGTTCGAAAAGGAGCAGGAAGAAGCACAAACTTATTAGATCCTGCCCCTATGTCACACCATATTAATTACAATGCCATGATTTAAATGTGATACATGCCCCAAACACAACAATTCCAAGACAGCATTTACACCGAAGCAATCCACAACACCACACAACGTACAATCCCACCCCACAGCTTACGTACACAAACTCCATCACAAAAAGAGGAAAAAAAAAAAAAAACGCCAGTAAATGATTACCGGAACTATCTCCGTAAGTATATTGGCACATATACACCCACACGCTTGTTAGCCCACATACACACATACACACACATTTACACATATGCACACAACAACCCTATGCATTGATGTACACACACGACTGCACACACCCACACTCACATCCCACATACATGCTCATCAACAACCAATGGATGTACAACAGTACAACATACATCGCAAGAATTAGAGTTTTGCGTGGATGAACTTGATGTGCTTGTACACAGTGACACCTCCTCCATTACCTTCTTCCTTCTTTCACTTTTGAGCATCGCTATGTTGGTTGTTTGGAGACAGAAGTGACCATATTTGACCATATTTGACGTCAGAAAGGACTGCTACACCATTCACAAAGCACTTGATTTATTTTTTATTTGTGATTAATTAATATGAATGAAAAGAAAAGAGAACATGAAAGTAGCCACTGCTGCTGGTGTTTGAGCATCACAGAGAAACAGAGAGAGGGAGAGATGCTGTTTACATCAGTAATAACTGCAGTGCACTTTATTACTGATTGAGAGAGAGGACAATTCACCCCCCTCTGTGGAAACAGCACACCTTCATATTACTGAGTGTTTACAGCTCTTGCATTAGCCAACTGTTTGATTTTCTACAAAGGCCGAGAAGGAAACCAATTCACCTGCACGTGCCTCAGGAAACAATCACAGCTGTAGCATGTAGCAGCAGGTAATACATCAAACCAGGTGTGAAAGGTAAACATCACAGGATGATACACTAGAGCCAACAAAGCAGGAGCGGAGACTATATGGAAACCATGGACGTAGCCACCGGGTTTCTAAAGTGAAGTCAATGCAGGAGAGCAAAAAAGTGTAATACCACCAATGGCCACTAGATGCTGGCTCCAAAAAATTACGCTCAATTCAAAACCCATCCTGAAATACTCAGTCAGTACATTTTCTCCACAAGTCATTCTGATGTCATTAGATAAAGTCAGCTCTCCTCAGTGATCTGGTCCATCTGAAAATCATTTATCATCATGTAAATATCAGGCTTCACAAAGAGGAAGATTAGGGCTGTGGTTAGTTTGATTGACAGGTCTGCGATGGTTTGGAGGCTCGTCTCATTGGACAGTGTCTTTAGGTTCAATTCTTGGACCCAACTCCTCACTCCTCCCTTCATATCCAAATATGGTCATCTCTAAACAACCAACATGGTGACGCTCAAACACCAAATTCCTGTCTTTAAAATGTGAGTCCACAAACCAACAGGTGGCGCCACAGTGACTGTGTTTGTCTCTTATATCAAGTCTATGACTTGTAGCTACAATAGGCTGCTAATGAGGCCATGATGACAGTTCAATATGTTACAGAGGCCATGTTTACCATAACACTGTCTCATACATACAGTGTATGAGCAGGGCTCTGTTTAATCTGCACAGTGATGGACTACTTTCTATAGGGACTGGCACAAATGAGACAGACTTAGGCCAAATCTATTTCTATTTAGGTCTATTTAGGTCAAAATAATTTCTAATTTCTCCTGTTTGATAAGTGTAATTGGTGATATTTCAGAACGAAGCCTCGTTTGGACACTTCAAACGGGATTGGGTGCGGGTCAAATCATTAAAGTTACTGCAGTTTGCTGTTAATACGAAGTACACACTCATGGATTGCAATGATCCTTTTATCATTAACCTGGAGCAGAGCTCATAACAGCAAGTTCATGTGCAAATAAATAATGCAAGTTTATAGCAGTGAAGAAGAAAGATAAGGTTGTATGAAAGATTCCTCTTCAGTCACGTTGTGCTGTGTACAGTGTATCAGAGGAGAGTGCACTTTGAGCAGAGGAACACTGTAATTACATACGAGTAATACTGAGAGACAATTTGGTCCTGCATCAGTGAAGAAATACGTGACTATAGAGAGGAAGAGGCTAATCGTCAAAAGACCAAGAATAATACTACATAAACGATATAATTTTCTTTTTCCGCTCTCATCACGAGGTTACTCTGTTAACCAGGAAAAGAAAGTTTAATGACTGAAACTAAAAAACAGCAACAAAGTAGTAATTATAAGTTCTGGAAAAGGCTCCAGTCCAGTAGTCAGCGAGTCGGGTCAGATGCTGAGTCAACCGAGATCTTGTATAAACTAATTTTTGAGTTTGCTGTTTATTCACACAGTTTCAGGACATGAGTTTTTACTCAGAACAATCCCTGAACACAACACGACTGTTGTTGTTTTTTTTTTTTGGGGGGTGGCACCAGTGGTTATAGAGAGACACAGCTCATAGCAATTGTTTTTCAGCCACTCTAATCACATGGGGAGTGAGAGCAAGCGCAAGAAATTTGCTGCTAAAATACTGCTGTGAAAACCCAGCGGAGAGCAGAATTCATTTTTTCTCTTTTAGCGTTGAACCACATCTTGAGACAAAGTGCTCCTCTGGGCTTATTTAAAAACTGCCACTTGACTTTGGTGACCACTGACAGTCATGCTGTGACTGCTTTCATTTTCTGTATTATAACCACAACATATTGAAATTTCAGTCATCGACTTCTTCAGCTACAGCAAAACAGAAAAAACAAACCTCCACCAACTTCCTGTTTTCTTCAGTGTGTATCTTAAAGTGATTGGATTGAACAAAATATGTTTTTGTATAAAAGGGTTGTCTGATACATAAATGAACAAAGTGAAAACAGGATCGCCCCCTGGACCCAACACATAGTGGTCTACGTTCAGACTGCAGGGCTTAATGCTCAATTTGGATTTTTTTGTGAAATCCGTTTTTTGTTTTTTTTTGTGAGTTTGTTCACATTTCCAATTAAATGCAACTTATATGTGATCTCCCATGTGAACGAAATACGACCCAAAATTATCCCGCATGCGCAGAAAAGAACATAACGACGTCATGTAGCGAGCGCGCGTCAGCGTTTGCGGAAGTAAACATGTACGATAACGGTGCAGCGTATTTTACGATTCTAACGTTGTTGTCCAACCAGAGCAAACATGTACAACCTGATTTTAAGATGAAGGTTGAAAAGGAAGAGAACCAAGTTTTTGGCCATGGTGTTTTGTGGAGCAGTGGCAGCAACATCCATCCAGAGAAACGCGAGTTACGCAGATTAAAGACGTTTGTTGCGTATTGTGACATGTAGGTCGGATAAATGCGACCTGGCCGTTCGAGCAGAAGTCACATGGCAAAAGATCAGATACGTATCTGATCTAGGACCACACACATATCCAAGTGGCCTGGGTTGCATTTGAAAAAATCGGATCTGTGTTGTTCGGACTTCCATGAAAAGATCAGATACAGGTCGTATTTGGGTCACTTTAGCCTGCAGTGTGAACGTAGCCATTGTGTCATCTTCAGCAGAAACAGCTGCAACCAAACAGCTGATCGGTCTAACACTGATGTGGTGGAGTTTTCACTCTTCTTCTCAGAGCCGTCTCGGTGCGTTTCCAGTCCTGGTGGTCTTGTGCCAGCAATTCTGCATCCTCCACAGCAACTCCATGTTGTTGGAGATCGCCCGCAATGACGTCGAGCCATCAGGTGCGGGGCTTACCTCGTGGTCATCTCCAGCCTGCGGCCCTTGGGTCAAACCTAAGGATGGCTTTTGTTGGATGGTCAAGGGGACGGCGGAGGACATGGTCAAGTCAGCGGGTGCGGTGTTGCGCAGCCAAGCTAGATGCTTTGGGCTGGCATGTGCAGGCTCTAACCTCATGTTCTTGATGGTTCTGAGAGCCCTGCTATCAAAGCCATCTATTTTTGCAGCCAGAGTTTTATTCAAGGGCCAAAGACAAATTTGAATTTAAGTCTCATATGCATTGAGGGTTCAAGAGTTAGACCCTCCTCTTCACTCCTCCCTTCAGCTCCAAATATGGTCACTTCTGGCTCCAAACACCCAACACAGCGACGTTCAGATCCTGGCTTCAAAGTCCACAAACCAAAAGGTGACGTCACGGTAGCTTTGTCCATCCTATATACTGTCGATGATCCTGTCACAGCATCTCGGTCGGGTTCAAAATGTATTCTTCCTCAACTCAGAAGAGCTTCAGTAGAACTTTCTGTCCTGTTTAATTTGTAGTTGCAAGTCACCCTGAAGCAGCCGAGCATCTCCACAGCATCACACTGCCACCTCCATGTCTGACCGATGGTGTAACCCTTGTTTTGTGGAAGTCTTGGAAAGATTACATCAGATTTGAAGAGACCTACATCTTCCAAACAGTTCGACCTTCAGCTCCTCAGCCCATACAGCTTTCTCTACAGAGGTCATCATGTGTTTAGTGATGAAATTCAGGCGACCCTTCATGTTCCTGTGGGTTCGCAGTGGTTTTCACCTCACCACCCTCACATGGAGGCTGTTTTCAGAGACATGACATTTGAGGTGAGAGAGGCCCATGATGTTTTCTTTGGATGTTTTGTGACCTCAGGGAAGGTCCACTGTTGTTCCAACGCTTCTCCATTTGTACACACTGCCTCTGACGGTGGATCTGTGGAGGCCCAGATCCTCAGAGAAAGCTTGGTAACCTTCCCCAGACTGATGCATTTCAATCAGCTTCCTCATCTCTTCTTGAGCTTCTTTTAAATTTTGTCATGCTCCGCTGATGAGACCTTTTAGCCAACTTCATGCTTCAGAAAGTGTCTATTTGGGTGATGATTTGCTCGAGCACAGCTGCTAGTAATCAGGTCTGGGTGCTATCAATGCAGTTTGGTAGCTTTTTGCATTTAGTAACTAAAGGGGGTATTACTTTTTCATAGGATCAATTGGTGACGTTTTTCTTCAATTGTCATTAAAACCTATATTATTGATATTATTTGTATTGTTTTTCTTCATTGGTTGTCTTTGTTTTGTGCTAGATTACCTTTAAAGATAGTTAAAATAACAGAGAACTGCTGTTATGGGTGAATTTTGAGGGTCATTTTTTAACCTAAACCATTGTTTAAGGATTAACTTTTGATGTGCTTGAAGCTTTGTTCATTTTTAGGTGTGGACAGAGGAAGACTTGCACAATAAATTTCAAGAAGCTTTGTAGCCAAGTAGCAAATATGAAGTGGTCCGAACAGAGAATGGAGATTGGGCCATTTTCCCAGTGTCTCCCAGTTTAAAGTGCTTATTGGAAATCATTGCTACATCTCTGGTGTGGAAAACATGATGATAAAACATGTTCATCTAGAGCTGTTGCCAATCACTTGTACGGTTCCCTAAAATTTAAAAATACTCCTTATTTTCAAAGCTCAAACATTGAAGGAGTAGATGTAAATACACGCAAAGGTTGATAACTTATAACAAGATCCAATAAGAAAAGTTTCAGCCATATTTGACCATTTGTGAAAAAGTTATGAGCGTTTTTGTTTGACCGTCCTAAAGCCACTGATGATGACATCATATGAGCTCGAGGCTGAATCCCCACCTGCTCTTCAAGATGAAATGAAGTGACTCTGACCAGTAGAGGGCAGTGAATACAGATGTGTATGTGCAAGTAATCCTTCTGCAGTCTAACTCACTATGGTCGTTTTTCAATATGCATACTTGTACGTACTTAGGTTCTCGCGTACTCGTGAAATGTCATCAGTCGGAGACCGAGTACTGCTACAATTCAAAGTACACATCTGCCCGAGAAAGCATGAAATACCTGGATGTGTTCCTGCTCCTCCTTCATTATCGAGCCTGCATCAGACCAGACTTGTGTGGACTTGGGGAAGCCAAATAATCCATGATGCATTTCACAACAGCGAGCGGAGATGTGACGTCATCAAGTACTCTGGCGTTCCACTTTAGCCTCGTGTGTTCTCGCCTTCCCGCAAGTCCGTACTTCAGAGTCCGACTTGCAGGTACATTTTCACCAAGTACACGAGTACAAGTTTGCGAACTTTGAATTGAGAAACGGCCTGTGTGTAGCTTCCACAAGTGATGTCAGAGCTTCACAGCCAATCAGAAAACCCCCTCCATTTTTCTTATTGGTTAAAGGATTTAAAACGGCAGCCTCCATGAACTTCAGGTCTGACTTTCAGAGATGGATCTCTTAGGTGTATGAGCTCTTCATTTTGAACCATTTCCATGAATCATCAGTTTATGTTGTTGTTAATCTTCCAAACTGTATTTTGAACCTGGGTTTTCTATTTTTAAAGTACAAAGCATCAACTGTAGAAATGCACAAAGCAAGTGAGGCTCACAAATGAGGTCATTGCAGAAGTGCAATATAGCAAAATACAAAAGTCCACAAAGCCACGGGTGACATCACACTTGATTGATCTATTTCTATGTAGAGTCTATGGTAAAAAGAAGTTAAGAAGAACCAGATTCCCATTACAGTGTTGATGCTTTGTTGGATTGTGGAGGTCTGAAGGATGCTGAACAGATCAGAAACATAATGTAGCTGCAGAGGCAGTTTGTTGGTCCATGAAGTGAGAAGGAGCCGATGTTCTGCTAAACTTTAACATTTCTTTCTGTGGTGTACAAGACATCTGAGCGCATGTCGTCTTTTAACTTGCTGGGTTTGGAGACATGGCAGAACACTCCCTCAACTTAATTAGTCCTCCACAACCCCGTGCTCTGCTCATGCGGCCCTTCATCTTCAGCTCGACCCTTTGAAGGCCGTGCAGCTACACTGGGTGTTCCCGATTGATGCTAGCAGACCAGCCGAGCCGCTAAAGGAGCCCGGGGAGGCGGATGTCACTACAGACAGGAATTTTGTGGCTGCCCATCAACCTCGGGACGGTAATTGATTGAGCCGGAGAAAGTAAGATGGAGACTTGTTGTCAGGCTGCAGATGGCTACCTAGCTTCAGGTTGGCCTTCCCGGAGAGAGAGGCAGCGCCCGGTGACAGCCCCGGTGACGGCAGCGTGTTTGAAGGGGAAGTGCAGATAGCCTGCGAGATTTCCTGAGATAGCCTGGGAGATTTTAAAACCCAGTGACGGCTCAGGGAAGTAAAATGAGATAAGAGAACGACGGCTCCGCTCATCCTCATTTGATGGGAGATGGAGGGCTGTCATGTGCACGGTAAGGCATTTCACGAGTTTTTCAAACTTCATTAATGGGAGTATTTCAAAGACAAGGACAAATAGAACTTCAGGATGGGATCAAAGGATCCGAGGAGCCAGTCACATTTCTGTAGTGCTCTGGATGACACTTGAAAAGACCGTTCTCACAGGGCATTCATATCTGTTTGGTTTCTTTTTTTTTTTTTTAATGAAACTTCATCTTGGATTAGGTCAGAAACACCATGACAGGTGGTTGTCACTATCATCCTTTCAGGGTGCACGAGACACAAGAAGACTGAACATGACAAAATGATCTTAGGAACAAATTTCAAATGAATAAATTATATATTATGATACAAAATGCAATGTAATAAAAACAAACATTGAATAAGCAGCAAATTACTTGGAAATAATTTAAATTATGTTGAAGAGAAATGAAAAAAACAGCACTTGATGAAATGAATACAAAATATTGAGGTTTAAATGTAGTTTTGATATAATAGATACACATGTACATATTAATGACTCAACTATTTTCTGTTAATGAGACAGAAACTTATTTAAATGCAGTGAAAATCCCACATGTAGAGTTCAGACCCTGACCACTGCTGCTCGACTGAGTGCCATCCACTGTTGCTATTAGAGTTTTTAATTTTTTATTAGCTTTCACTTTCTATTATCTCTATTTCTACTCGGAGTTGAATGAACAAGCCTGGGGAGAGTGTATAGTGGCCTAGTTTCAATACAGTAAAGTGGCCGTTACAAGTGAAGTTGCACTGGCAGCCGGCAGCAAGGCGACGGGCGGAGGCAGCAGGGGATCTGATGGTGTAAAGTCCGACTAACGTACGAGGCAAATATCAATCCAGTATCACCAACAAAACATGTGTCATTTATTATTTATTTCCAGTAAGTTGATGTAAGTATTGAACTGTGGTTTAAAGGCCAGCGCGGTGATCAAATGAAGACAAGCTGTGTTGAATATAATCTTTTAGGAAGTGATGTTGCTCCTTCAGATTATATAAAAAAAAAAAAATGTAGGAACAACACTAATTTAATTTGATGTCATCTAATCTTCAAACTGCTTTGATAATTACATTTCCCCATTTAATCATTTCCATCCTGCCTCCCACGGACGACGAACTCGAGGTTTATACTTCCATCCAGCGGTGGAAAGTAAATTTACTCCAGTACTGCAGTTTGGAGTAAAGTACTTGAGTTTTTCCATTAGTATTTCTTAATCTTGTTAAAGATGAAGCATCCTGTTAGAGCCCGATATGTAACAACAACCTGACTGTAATAAAAAAAATTAATAAAACCCAAAATGTAAAAACGTGTCAATAATGTAACAAGTTATTAAAAAGTAAAAACTTTGCCCAAAATGTAACAAGTTCTTACAGTTTGGATCTGTTATGACATGATACATTATTATATACCTTTTTTTTGTTTTTTCTTCTTCTCGTGTACTTTTTTCCTTGTATTTTATTATTATTTTGCTTACTAACTAACTTAACTTTTGGGTTTTATTACTTTTTTTTTTTAACTATTCAGGACATTGTTACCTTTTGGGTCATTGTTACATATCAGACTCACATTTTTTGCCTGTGGCCACTTGCAGACCAACAGGATTGGTTATTTGTCACACAGCGGCTCCTCCACCATCAGGATGATTTCCCTCTTGTTTTGGGGGATTTTTGGACGGCGTTTATCTGACAGCATCAGGAGATATACAGAGAGGTTGGAGGAGGAGGAAGGGCCCAAGATACTAAAAAGATCTCTCAGCCAACTGGAGTCAAACTGTGGTTAAATAACCACCACACTACCCATGGTTCTTAAGTAGTTTTATGAAATCACTGAGAACCAAAGAGGTCCATCCTCTGTGAGGAACCAGGCCAGAAGTCATGAGAAGTCTGATTTTTTTCCTCCAGTGATTTTATTTCTGCCAACATTGAACAAACAGCAGCTTCAATGAGGATTGGAGATTTTCCAGATTACAACCGACTGAAACTTCACCTCCACCCGACCTCTGCAGGAGTGTACGAGGCCCTACAGTGGTCGTCAGGTGCTAGGAACCTTCATGTTCTCATGTACGACCTCATCCAGTCGTCACCATGTGTCTCGTGATAAAGACATTTAGAGATTGTATGAGTTTGGTCAGTAATACTGTAGCTCCTATAGCTTCCATGTAAAATAGACAATATTATTACAACACACTAAAATATGTTGGGTTGTTTACTCAGTATGTTGTTGTCAGATTTTCTTTATTTTACAGAACATTCTTTATATTTTTTTACTAATTATTTTGTTGTTTTTAGCCAATATTTTGCTGCATTTTTTGGTTTTACACCCATCCATCAAGATGTCAAAGGTCAAACAATAATTACGTTGTTTAAAAGCAACTAAATGCTGAAAATTGTATTGAAAAAAAAA
>OOFC01019153.1:0-15234 GCA_900323345.1 Pseudochromis fuscus
ACCCGCTCAGCCTCCTACATGCTTTTGAAGTCTGTTTCCTTTGCACTTCTTTCCTTTTTTTCAAAGAGGTAGCCATTTTTTTTGTACAGTGTAGGAACAAAAAACAGGCGCACAGGGGACTTTCTGTAAAACAACTTGTTGGAGGCTGAATCCTGCTCAGGAGCCCGATGGAAAAAACTCAGGTCAAAGTGAAAAGCATGTAAAACACAAACAGCTACAACAAGGCCGTGTGGTCCAAACTCCAGCCGCGTGGGGCAGCTGGACACCCATTAAACATTAGATGACTTATCACCTGCAGCGCACACCTAACGAGCACACACACACTGCTGGACACAGGCTTCACAAAATAAACTGGGAGGGAGGTAAGGAGCCACAGTGTGAGTGTGTTTTTAATCTTTTTAGATCACATCAGTTGTTGTACTGTTCACTTACTGTTAGCTACAAAAATGACAAAAATTCTCTTTGTTTTTAATTTTTAAATTAAAGTTCAATCACATTTAGTTCCTGGTTGTGACTTTCATCATCTTACAGAGCAGTTTCAACCAATAGCATCCTTCCATCCACCTGTCAATCTGCAGACAGAGTACCATCTGTAGTAGTAATCAGTAGTTAGTTACAACAGTAACTTTAGTTCATTCTGTAACAAACTATAAAGAGTTGATGTGGATTTTGATGTTAGTTGTAAATGGTTCATTTAGAAACAACTTGTTACTTTGTTGAGTTACTTTCACATTAAACAAAGCCAATTTCTCCTGATTACATAATAAGTGAAAGAAAAAAGTGTTTTCACATGAACAAAAAATCTGCATCATGTGGTATCACGAAAACCAATCAGCTTTGAGATTCCATGACATCACATGAGCAGAAATGGAGAACAAATGTATCGCCGCCATCTATGGTTGTCCAGATCTTTATGACTTTGAGTCTGTGCTGGGATACAGCAAAGATACAGACGGTCTGGAGGGAGGTCAGCCAAGCGGTGGGACTACCAGGTAGTTTCTGGTAGGGTTGGTTGTCATGGTTTTCAGAAGGAGTATTCCTATTGGCTGTGGCAAAATCTCCAAAATCAGCCTTGCACGTGTGTTTGCACAGGTAGTTTTCCCCTGATGTTTGATGTGCACACAGCGTTACAGTTTTAGGGTATGTCACTGAACATGGCTTCAGGTCAGTTGCTAGGTGACAAAAACAAAGCGACTGGATGGCGTTCAGCACGTTTGTTTTTGGCGTCGGCTCCGACCCACACTAGCTGAGAAAGTGCAGCAGGTGTAACAGCTACAGTCCGTAATGTGAAAGTTATCTTGTAACTTTAGCTAGCTAGCTGTGGTGTTTCGATGGTCCAATCAAATTGCTCCAAACAGTGTGTCCCACCTACATCTCCTCTTTTTGCAGGAATATGCATCATTCCAAATACACGCAGGTTAGAAACCTCAGTTTCCTCAGTGCACCTGTGAGGTGACACCTCCAAGAATAATGTCCTTGTTTGCAAAGCTGGACACAGAGATGGACAGGAGATGAGAAAAAATGAGTCACATGAGGGTTTCCTGTGTAAAAGCCTGAAGACTAAACTAACTGATTCACAGTTACGATAGATCACAGAACAGCTACACAACTGGAAGCAAGGGCACAGCTGGAAAATGTCAAACACATGTGAATCATCAATCAAGTTCACCACAAATAATAAATTACACTCTGGTGCAGCATCTAAGGACTACCTACGTATGTTCTCGTGTGATAAGGAACTGGTGGAAGCTGAAATGAAGACCAGATGATACTTTTTCTTCTCTTGAGTTCGATGCCTTAGTTTAAAAAGCGTCACATGGTCGACAGCAGGGCGGCCGCTTGGTTGTGGGTGCGAGTCTGAACATACGTCTGGCACAGGTCAGTGTTATTACCTGTGGATAATTTATCTGCAAGTAGTGCACTTCACTCTGCACCAGTTTTATAACTCGCCATGAAAAAATGCACAGGATTGCAGTTTGTTATCAGGATAATGGAGATAAGGATGAACAGCGGAGACACTGAGGGAAATAATGTAGCAAAAGAAGATACAAAAGTAAGACTCTGCTTTAGACTTTGTTTCAAAATGCATCTTGGAAATCTGATCACATGTGGACAAAGATGCATCTCTACACCATCCTGCTGACCACTTGTGTTCTGATGAGCACCACAGGGTCACATTGGGCAATGATCTCAGGTTCAAAGGTCAAACCAGCCTCCTCACTTCTGTTGTCATGTGATCAAATGTGCCCCAGACCTCCTCCATATGTGGTTTGGATCTCAATTAGTTCTGGTGGTCATTCTCTCTTGAATTTAGTGCTGTCTACTTGCGATCTAATCACCCGAGACCCATCTTAAAACCAGGTGTGAACAGGGTCAAAGATGCTCTGCTTCAGGTGGACTGAAACTCATCTTCTGCAGGTCAGTAAGTAGCAGATATATTAGTGTGGCAAATTGGTAAAGTTACAAAGTGATTCTGCAACACAAAAGACAAAATACAGAAACTACACAATCAGAGGAGACGGGGGAGTTGATGAGAGGTGACTTTCATGATCCGAGCTGAGGTCAGAAATTCAATGCAAATCCTGCCGCACTGGTGCAGTCACGTGCTCCTGCAGCCTCGAACAAAGAGGATCTCCCTGACGAGCCCGTTGACCAACAGTCACCTGCAGCACAGCGGCGACCTCAACAAGTGACCACGCCACCACATGACAGAAGGCCCACCAGAGCAGCTGGTAATGAGGAGGCTGTTTGGCACGCTTTGGGGCACTAACGATGGAGCATCCATTCACACTCGGCACACACGCATGAACACAACCCATTCTTCCTCCACATGGGAGTTTTACAGAGCGGGAGCACATGTGAGTGTGACAGTGTGTGTGTTAATGGGAGAGAGTCCTTGTGGCCACTGCTCGCTGACTGACCGACACTCTGATGACAGATCGACTGAGAGAAAGTGGCTACACACACAGAAATACCTGCACACACACATAACAAACCCACGAATACAGAGTTGAAGTAGTTTGAACTCTGGCTGAAATCACACAGCCCTGCCCGGTTACTGCTGATAAAGAAAGCTGGCAGGAAGTGAGGCGGGAAGAGCAGGAGGAATAAGGAAGAGGAGGATGTCAACATGTAAAGTATAGCAGAGATGAAAAGGAAGGAGGTGAGAGGAGAAGAAAATGTTCCTGAAAACTCAAGAGTCGACATGCAACTAATGATCATTTCCATCAATGATTAGTTTAGTGTAGAGCTCCTTGCAACACACACCCACTATGAACTTGAGACACAAACTAAAATTGCGTATAATCCGTAAGAAAAACCCAAACACAGATTCAGTCTGAATAAGTCTTCTGGACCAGTTTGAAGTTTAAAGAACTACTCGAACGTTTGTCAGAGCCACTGAAGTCACACTTAGAAACATGATGTATACTTCGTTGATTACCCTATTTTCCAGACTATTGAGTGCACCTGTCTATAAGCAGCTATTGAATTTATTCCAACAGTTTCATGTGGTCCACTCTGACCGGGTCTGATGTGACGACGCTAAATGTATCGGCGGCACGGAGCTTGCTAGCTTGTAAAAGCTAACGAGCTTCGTGCCGCCGATACATGAGAAACACCGGTGTTTAAGTTCAAAGCGTCGGAAAAAAGTAGCAGCTTATAGTCTGGAAAATACGGTAGTTAGGTCATTTAATTACATTTAGTTACATTTAATACTTAGGGTGCAACTAAAGTGTTTTAATGAATTTTTGGTTTGTAACAAAAGATGAAAAAAAAGAGTCAAAGATGACAGAAGTTCAAAACCTAAAGATAAGAAGTTGTTGACAAAGTTAATTTTCAAACTTTAGACAGAAATAATATGAAATAATGAACAAGTTTAATTTTGTTGCAACTCTAATTACATTTTAAGAGGATCTAACTTCCATATTCTGGTAAAAACAAGACATGTAGACAGGACAAAAATATGTGGACTGGACCTTTAAAATGAAAACACCACATCCAGCGAGCTAACGTCAGTATTAGGAGTGTCTCTCCAACAAGAAACCACTGGTGCAAATAAATAAATAATTTCCAAGAATCCAAGGTAATGACTTTAAAATCCACACCCCAAGATATTTACTTTGTGATCACGAAGGATATAGAAAAGATTTCCACAAATAATTAACTGCATTAGAAGAGAAATTATTTATACACTCTCAAAACAGTTGCACTGATTTCCTCACATCTCAATAAGTGATTGTTCCAGCTCTTCCTACTTCACACTCTCCAGAGATACAGTCTGCACATGCACAGCCTCACACTGGCGTCTTTATGGCGTTAAGCCATCTCCCTGCAAGCCCGCTAATACGCAGACAGCAGCTCCAGCTGGCCTGCGTATTGTCAACAGCAGCCTCTGTCCCGGATACTGGGCCGTTTATTACATTATCACAAAACACACACAGCACGCTCATAAAGGACACACACTCACAGACTGTGTGTGTGTGTGTGGGCTTTAATACAAGGCTCTCAGAGATCATGATTCATCTATTTAAAGGAGGCCCCCGTTTGTAACGCCTGCTACATCACTCTGCCGCTCTATTCCCGGGTGAGAGGGTTACCGAGGCTAAAAGCCAGAGTCTACCACTAATAATAACAACAAGCAACACCGACACCATCCGGACCTAATTCTATCTGAGGGATCTGTGACAGCTCAGTAGGATGTATAGGTTACGCTGCACAGGACACGTGTGGGTGCTGACTTCTCGTTTCCACATTTATACCTTCAACAGCAACAACTTCCTGTGACATTTCAAACAACCTTTTACTTTAGACTGTGACTGGAGTTTAGAGACTCAATTAATCATCAGATAATAGTATCATCCTGTGTCATCAATGACCATATTTGGGCAGAAAGGGAGGAGTGAAGAGGCGGGCTGACCCTTGATACTGTGACGTCACTGAGACTGGAGTTCACCCGAAAATGAGTCTCCAACATAGCTGTAAATCATTGGAGGCCAGAGCTGTCAAACTGGCCCCGCCCCTAACTCCTCCCCTTCTCTCAGCCTCATATCTTCTCAACAACCAATTGATTTTCAGATGAATCTGATCACAGAGAGACAGACATCAGAATAACTTGTACTGACTCAGTATTTTATGATTGACAATCTTTGTATTGACATCAGTAGGAGTTTTTTGGAGCCAGCCTCTAGTGGCCACTGACGGTATTTCAGGACCCGGCGGCTCTTTGTGCAGTCAATCATCCCAAAGGATTGATGGCTGATATATTATTGGAAAATCTCTGGATCCCCTCTGTTTTCCATCCACCGATGCAACAACAATATCCATTCTTATTTCCATGCACTTTGCAACACATGACGTCAGCGTCCATGTCCTGTAATTCCACACTGATGTGTGATCGCACTAAACTAACAGGAGGGACTGTGCATATAAACCCTGATGTGCGGAGTGGCAGTAATATTACCACCGACAGGCCGGGCCTGACATTCCCAGCGGTTTGATTCTCCCAGGCAGAAAACCTCAATATTTTAATTTAATCCCCAGAGCAGTCATTTAGCCACTCCGTAATCCCCAGGTCCACTGCTTAGTCTGATAATTACCCTTATTGGACACCCATAATGATTAGTTTTTGGTTTCACCCAAAGCAGTGCAGGCAGTTTCATAGGGCGGTCGCAGCGTTCTGCGGAGTGGAAAACCAATCATGCGTGGTATAGCCCAGGTCGTAAAAGAGGAGAAAGAGGTATGATTATTACTTTGCATGGCAGGCGACAACTCCTGGACAGGCCCCGGTGCAAAAACTCTTTGTGCAACTTCCACTTCTTGGCATAAGTCACTTTAACGACAGCAGAACAGGTGCCGGCGGCGGCGGCGGCGGCTCTCCTGCTGTGTCAACATTAACAAGTATCATTGTGCTGAGCCATCATGTCCGAGAGAAGCAGGGTCAAAGGGGGCATCAGCTGGGAACCAGTCCTCCTGAGAGCCAATCGAACCCAACAGAGCTGGACTTCCCAGGACTGGATCAAACGGCGAATCAGGGGAAATTTAGACATCTCACTCTTCACCGTGCTGCTACTCTCATTTGATTTTCCCCTTTTTGCATTTTACCCCTGACAGCATTCTCTCCACATGCGGTGAAATAATCCCACCGAAGGAAAACCCTTTTCGCACGTCTACCACCGCGACGAGCTCCAGTGCAAGTGCCTGCGCCGGGTCCAGGATGGAGCTGGTAGCTCAGCTGGTATAATCAGCAGCTGGCTGGGAGGGCGAGACTTACTGGAAAGTCATCAGGGACTTTTCTTTTTTTTGTTTCCTTCATGTCTGAAACAGGTCAAGGCAGGTCCCCTCCATCTCCTTCCCTCCTCGTGCTGCTCTTTACGAGCCCCACCTGGCAGATTAGTGCTCCACCACGACAACCACCTTCTGCTGCTGCACGCACACGCAGGGCGCCACGGGACACGCTCCCATCAGACCGCACCTCTGACGCCTCGCTTTTATACGTGTACATGTGGCAGCACAACACACACACACACACAGATACACAAACAGGACAAGGGTGGCTCAGCAAATCCTCCAAGATACGCCAACATTTAAACCTATTTTATACACATTAAAAAAATGCTTGGTTAGAATATTGGACTAACTACATCCTGGGTTAATCAAACCCAAAAATATGAGCTGGTTTACACATATTTTTTTTTTTTTAATGCTTTTATGTCCATATTAGTGGGTTGAATTAACCCAGCCTGTAGTCAGTCCAATATTTACCTAGTTTTGGTAAAACGACAACATTTTTAATGGTGCACGCTCTAATGTGACAGTTTTTACTCATTGAATCCATAGAAAGTTTGAAATCTCAGTATTTCTGTTCCAGTCACATCATGTTTGACAAGCTGAACTCACAGACTGTTGCATTCTCCATTATTTTTTACAGTGCTTAGATTCAAGGTTAAATTCTCACGCTGTGACATAAAGGTTCAAAAACCAACTACATGATTCAGTGTCTTCTTCTTCTTATTCAACAGTGAACTAATTTCAACCCCACTACAGATTAAAAGACCCTCTCTCACACGGGAATTGTCAAATTTCCTTTTCTGTAATCAGTGAAATCATTTTAATATACATGCAGTGCTCAGTGTGCATCATGTGTACACACACATAGATGCTGTGGTTTTCAAATGAAATCCAATAAATTTGCAAAGCCAAAAATATATGTACGGCCCATATTGTTTATGTCGAAATGTTGTGGCACATGATGTCTTCTGTCTGTGAACATGCTGCAAAGTGTGGGAAATACACTGAACTGTGTTGGGATGTGTGACCATTCAGTGCATCTAAATCATCTTGGTTTAAGCCAATTTTTAAAGATTTTACCCCGTATTTGGTTGTTTTTGCAACAGTCTTTCAGGGTTAAATTAACCCTGCATGTAGTTAAAGTAGGTAGGTAGCTAATGTCAACACAAGAAAGTGAAAGATTTTTACTCCCTGACGACTTGGACACAGGTAAAAACCAACGTCTTTACACAGGGCATTAATAGTCTGCTGTAAAGTCTTACTGTGCTACATTTTGTCACATTTACTTCATGTCAACAGAAGAAAGTGAAACATTTTCACTTTTTATAAATATATAAAAGGACACAGAAGAAACACCAGGAGAGGCATTTTGCAACATCTCAGAGGAAGATAATGTCCCGCACGGATGTTAATAACTCATATTGTTTTTATCCCACACATGACACATAATATCTTCTTTCTGTGAACATACTCTGCAAAGTGCGAGATATTTATTAAACTGTGTTGTTTTTTTGTTGTCCCACTATTTTAGGGGGAAATCTGAGCCAAAACAGTGCATCTAAAATCAGTGTGTGGTAGCTTTGTTGCAGGTACTTCATGTCAGCAGAAGACACATTTTCACTTTTTACATAATAAAAACCAGGGAAGGTGACACCAGCACATTTAAAACAGCTCAGAGGAAGATAACATCCTTACCATGAGCTACATGGTCGTCAACACGCAGCATACACTTCAGTTTCATATTGTTTTTATCCACAGTATCCACAGGAAAATACCATTATCTCCCACTCAACACATATTCTTTCTGTCAACATACTTTAAAGTGTATATCACACTGTGTTGTTGTCCCAAACTAAAGTACTAGTATGGCAGCTTTTGTCACAGGTACTTCATGTCAACAGAAGAAAGTGAAACATTGTCACTTTGTATGGATACATGAAAACTCCCTGATGTCTGGGGAAAACCAGTAAAGACATTTTGAAACACAGCAGGAGCCTCCACTTTAATTTCATATCGTTTTTATATCATAATAACCACAGGAAAATGCCATATCTCTCCAACACAACACACAATATCTGATTTCTGTGAACACACTCCACAAAGTGAAGGAAACACTGTGTTGTTGTGAGCATCTGTAGTCTTGGTGTGCTAGCTTTTGTCGCAGGGACTTCATGTCAACACAACATTAGAGAGAGACAGTGTCCTTGTCATGAGCTCCACGCGTGTCAAAAACACGCAGGAGGAGCCCACACTTCAATTCCTCCCTGGTTTTGCCTCCACAGCTCCAACATGTAGCAGTCTGAGTGGAAATGTAACTGTGTGCGCAAACATGTAGCAATTACGTCACAAACCGCTCGCGACGTGTAAATAAAATAAGATGTAAAACGGCCTCTCGCTACGTTTTAACCACCTGAGGGTTTCACCGCAGACCTGGATGCTTCTTTTTGGCTTAAAAGCGAGCAGAAGAGGAGGAGGAGGAGGACGAAGAGGAGAAGGAGGAGGAGGAGGAGGAGGGTTGAAAAACTTGCCGCAGTTCAGACTTCTGCAGTCCCGACTGACTGGGTCCAACTCAGGAAGCTGCTGTCTCAACTCAGCCCCTAAAACACACTTAGTTTCCAGCCTGACGTTACAAAGAAGCAAATAAGAGTCAGATTTACCTTAGCGGCTCCACCGGCGGGTCACAAAACGGTAAATCCACAACTCCCCCCCCACCCCCCGGGTTGGAGCTCATGCGGACGGGAGGACTCGCTGCAGCGGCCGGGACAAGTTCATCCACATATTCTCAGACAAGACCAGAGAGTTGGAGGAGACAGGGGGGACCGAGTTTTCTGGTTTCCCCTTTCTCTCAGTCGCTTTCGTCGGTGCTTTTCCTCTCGGATATTCCCCTCCCTGGTCCGTTTGAGATCAAACCATCACATTCCTCCGCGTCCTTAACAATGAAAAAAGGTGGGTTTTCCTTTTCTGTTTGCCGGAGGACCCACCCCTCGGGATGACTCTGCCCGGTCTGACCGCAAAGAGAACGCCCTTCCCGGCTGCGAGGTCCCGCCTCTCTCTCTCTCTCCCACAGAAACACAGTGAGGAGGAGGAGGAGGAGGAGGAGGATATTATCTCTGTGTTCAACATAAATACTGTAAACACCACTTCTCTGTGTGGCTGTTCACATTAATATATCCCCAAGGTTTTCCTCATTGACTGTGTTTAACTCCAATGTTTAAAAAACACCATAAAACACATGGTTACCTTCTCTTTTATTGCACCATGAAAATCCTGGGTTCTTTTTTAACCTCTAACTGGGTGAATATTGGATTAAACTATAAGTGAAATAGATGTAAAAACAACAAATCCTGGAGAATGGAGGGAAAAAAACAGCAAAATATTGGATAAAAACAACAAATGTGAGGTATAAATAACAAAATGTTGGGTAAAAACAATAAAATGTTGAATTAATCGATGAAATGTTGGGTAAAAACAACAAAATACTGGGTGAAATTAAAAGTAGGTCAGGTAAAACAATAAACAGTAGGATGACAGCAGTAAAATATTAGGAAAAAACACAAAACATGAAGTAAAAACAGTAAAATGTTGGATAAAAACAACAAATGTGAGATTTAAATAACAATAATGTTAAAAAAACAATAAAATGTTGAATTCAATTGATGAAATGTTGGGTAAAAACAACAAAATACTGGGTAAAATTTATAGTACATCAGGTAAAACAATAAATGTGGGGAAAAAAGCAGTAAAATATTGGAGAAAATGACAAAAAATTAAGTAAAAGCAATAAAATGTTGGATAAAAATGACAAAATGTTGGGAACAATTAATAATAAGTGGGGTAAATACAATAAAATCTAGGATAAAAATGAAATGACACAATGTTGGGTGAAACATAAGGAAAAAAATCCCATTTTACTGGGTTCATTTAACCCAATATGTAGTTACTCCAATATTAAGCTTATGCTGGATTAAAACAATGTGCATTTATTTCTCATAACACTATTTTACACCATTACAGTAAGACACACAATACCTTTATGAACACACATTTTTAAGGATAAACTTATTCTATCATCGTGTTTCACAATATAAGTTGTATAAATATAAACAGAATGATTCGCAGCTACCAAAACAATGGTAAAATATCACTATTATCTAATTACATCTGTAGCAATGAAACAATTTTTTTGATACATTAAAAATATATAAATTGTAAATTTACTTGCAAGAAGCATAGACATAGTAGCCTATATATAAAACCCCATTGTATTATTATAAAATTTTTGGGTTTTTTTTTGGTCACATCTAATTAATAATTCTGAAGTTGCTTCTTAATTGATAGAGATCTCTTATAATTATGGAAGTATTCACAACAAAGATGTGAAATAAATTAGTTTCATTTTATGCGTCTCTATGTTTCTCTTACGTTTGATGAAATGTAATAACTTTTTTCAGCTTTCTCAAAGATAAGATCTGATCCAAACTCGTCCTGGTTCTCCTCAGGATCATGTGGGTGTAGTGACACTATCCTTGTGCTGGTGGATGCAGAGTTTCTGGGTCGTCCAGCAGCTTGAACTCGGTCAAATCATCTCCTTTCCCTGCATGAGGCCCAAACCCCGGAGCAGCTCAGACTGTCTGACCTTCGAGACACAAACGTGGATCAATTTGTGCTCAGCAGCACGGCCTCACTGTGCAGCGTCAGTGTACCTGGGTGTGTCACGAGCAGCGCGGTAATTTAACATAATAACTGGAACAGACGTTGTATTGTTAGCTCTGTTGATGCAGCGTGATTATGGTGGGGCTGTAAATTCTTCATCGGGTGTTCTTTGTCTTTTAGTTACGTAAGAGTGGAAATTATTTCAGAGAGATTGTAAAGCTCGTCCTGTGAGTGTGATAAGCTGACAGACACCCAGGTGAAACACACACTCAGCGATGCAACTATTGTGTCTACTGAGCCTTTTTGACAGGTTTTTGTGAAGCAGCATTTTCAAAACTGTGGTATAAACAAAAACAACATCTATACTTCCTGGTTGTCCTCCAAAAGCAACATCAGCAGCACAGTGTTTCTCCCTGTGAAAAGAAGAAGCTGAAGAAGTAATGAACAGTCTCACGTTCATTAGTGACCTTTGTGGACTTTCCTCTTTCTCAGAATCTCATATTGTTTTAACTCATGAGTTTCTGTTTCTCCTTAAAGGAAAGTTACGAAGCGTATGAATCAGACTGAAAGCACCAAAGTTCACTGGGTATAGAAATGGATGAAGCAACCAGGTCTCAAAAAACGTGCAATACCACCGATGGCCACTAGATTATGGCTCCAAAAAAACTTCAATTGAAGCTCAATCATGTGTGAACTCCAGTGTCTTCATGTTCAAGGGTCAGACCCGCCTCCTCACTCCTCCCTTCATGTCCAAATATGGTCACTTCCTGCTCCAGAAACATGGCGACGCTCAAATGCCAAACTTTACCCGAGCATTTAAAGAGCAGTCGCTGTGGGTTCTCATGGGTTAAATGCTCTTGGCTTCATGAATGAAGATCATGTCGGGTGCACACGTCGGGTGCAGGAGCGCTCGTGGCTGATGCGGCCAATACAAGATCAGCAAGACTGGTTCCACTTCCTGCAGAGGAAAGTCTGGTCAGGGGGAGGTGTAGTCGATGGTCTTTGGACTTTGGTTGTGAACTTGCCCATAACCTGCGCAATGGAGTTTTAAGTGAAGTGCAATGTGTGCAGTACTGACCCCAATCTTTAATCTAAAGCAGGGGTCTGCAATCATGGTCCTCAAGACCTCAAATAACCTGCTCATCATCCAGCTCTGCAGAAGCCTGCTAACGATCCTGGTCATTAGAATCAGGTGTTGGAAGAGGGACACATCTAAAATATGCAGGATCGCGGCTCTCTAGGACCAGGGTTGCAGAGCCCTGATCTAAAGGTTCAAGTGTCGTGGCCCAGCAATCTGAGATGACATCACTGAGGTTCTCAAGATGTAGGTTTTTATCTCAGACTCTCCTCCTAGATGGATTTCCTACCATGAATGAAGGGCTCCGTCGGCCAGAGCCCTGTTAGCCACCAATGTTTTGGGATATGCGTAGTGCCTAGGCCAGCAGTGTCAAACTCATGCCATGGAGGGCCGAGACCCTGCAGGTTTTCTTTCCAGCTGGCTCCTGAAGCAGGTGATTTTAATGATCAGCACCTCCTTCAATTTGAAGTAAGGAGCTAATCAGTGAGATCAGCTGTTGGAAAGAAAACCTGCAGGGTCTCATGCCTCCCCTAGGTGGTACAGAACCACACAGTACTTCACCCAATCCCAGCAATCCCCTACTTTGTCCTGTTTCGTTGGACTTTTGGGAGGCTCAGGATTTAAAGGGTTAAATGCATCACTCGATATAATGGGCCAAGCGAGGTATAAATAATGTTGTCACTCTCTCCAGGTGGGGAAAATACCAAAGATACCAAGTAATCAAAAAGAAATTAAATCCTCTCAGAAGCTGCTGTGGAGCCAAAGGCATAACCGGGCATGCCCAGACACCTGGATGCCACAGCACAGGTGTATGTGAATATGTACGAGCGCCTGTGCAGTTTCTAATCTGCATGTTTCCTCAAAGACAAAGGCTCAGTGTGAGAAGGAAGCAGAATATTTGGGTTTATTCCTCCGGAGCCTCTGGTCTGCTTTACACATTAAAACAACCCTTGATCCATCAGGGCAATAGAAGCAGGGAGATGACATATAAGTAAAGACAGGCATGGAAAATGCCTCTTTCTTTTTTTTTTTTTTTAAGGATGGGTATCGGTCATGTTTCATCCCTCTTGAGAGGTTTGGCTCCTGCACAGACAAGTTTCTGTCATTCTGGGAATTTGCCTTAATACATCAAATGATATAAATGTGAATGCATTACACAGACTGCAATCTGATGCACGAGGGCAGGCTTTCAGGGGAATGTAATCCCAACTCTGCACTGCACACAGACAAGCTGATTCAGGAAGAGCAGCTTTCTGGCCAACATCCTTCCTAAACACAAACATCGTCCACCAGTCAGTCACAACCTTGTTTGCTCTCGCTGTGGGTGAACAGCACTACAGCCTGCATGCTTTCTGCATTTCACATTTTAGGTGTTTTACTGTATCCGGAGGGACTCGCAGGGCTCGCAGCAGCAGATAATCTCTAATAATCCTGTGTAGATCTCCAAAATTACAAGCAGCCAATAGTAGAGAGTGCAAAGCTGAGGTCAGCGGTCACCTGACGAATATTCTTTTGACTGTGTGGAAGAAATAAAACGAGACCAAAGTGGGAGGATTTCATGCACAATATGGCTTATGCCGGAGCTTCCCCGCTTTGTGTCCCTTTTTACAGCAGGGATAAGGATTAATGTGCTTAATTCACTGTCCTCTTAGGGTGGGTTATGGCCAGTATTTAAACAGATGTAACCCTGATGGATCAAAATGTGGGGCAGCTTGGCATGTAGGGAAACATGCACTTATCCGACGTCACACACGCTATGTCGGACCCTCCTCCTGTTTCATAATATGTGAATCTCATTTGTCTTTTTCAGTGAAATAAAGAATAATTGACCTCCAGCAGCTCTTTCTGATATTTGAGGTCTTAATTTGGGAATGTCCCACGAGACAGACAGAGACAGAGAGAGCTCCAAATCCTTTGATAATAAAATCCTGTCTTACTGTCAGGTCCTATATCATCCTGAAGTACAGATGCCTCGGCCTGTCTGCTTCACCCTCCCATGGCCCTCTCCCTCTCGCTGCAGGGGGACATTCCTCAATCCTCAGCCTCTGGCATGCAGTAAATCTGCCTGAGAGAGCGAGACCTACACTCTGCAGCCTGCCAACAAGCCTCTGCCAGGCGGGACACGCAGCTATTTATCAATTCTCAAACTAATACTTCTTCGCTGCGTTCACCTGAAGCTGAGCAGCAGAGTTTTCCAATATTAAACATCTCGTGCAAAGTAATCCACCGGGGGCGTTTGGTGTCTGCTGGAGGGAAAATGCCTCAAGGTCAGGCTGAAGTGGAGGAGCAACTGTGGGAAGGTGTTAATGGGATGTGAAGGGCTCCACTCAGGCAGCTCCCTCCTGCATGAATATGATTATATAGCTCCCCCCAATAAAGACTTCCTGGCAGCGTTCCCTCTTTTTGTCTCGGCACACCTGGACAGACTCCTCGGACTGACCTGTGCAGGACATCAGCGATCACCTGGACCAACCTGGGTCTCGTTACTTTCTCCGGAGTCGACCGTCGCAGGCTGCAGCCGGAGGAAGGTGTAAACGTCCGTGGAGGAATTTGTGAGCTGCATCACTTCTGCCAGTGCATCATGGGGAGTTTTAGACCCAACATCCTAACACTTAACATCTTCCCATAAAAACCTTTCACCTGGTTTGACTTAAAAACACAAGTTTCCCTGCTGCTTTAAAAATGTAAGTTAACAAAACAAAGATTTTCTTAGAAGTTGTGAAAATGGGGAGAAATAGTTCAGTACTCTTGAGATGTTTGGTTTGGTCTTTTAGCAATGACATCAGGACTAGGGGGTCATTCATAGCGATGAAAAATAGATAATTATTACATTTACTGTATTTTCCGGACTATAAGCCGCGACTTTTTTCCGACGCTTTGAACCCTGCGGCTTAAACACCGGTGTGGCCCATGTATCGGCGACACAACGCTCATTAGCTTTTTACAAGCTAGCAAGATCAATACCCTTGAGATGTTTGGTTTGGTCTTTTAGCAAGGACATCAGGACTAGGGGGTCATTCATAGCGATGAAAAACAGATAATTATTAGATTTACTGTAAGTGAACCCTGCAGCTTCAACACCGGTGTGGCCCATGTATCGGTGGCACTAAGCTCGTTAGCTTTTTACAAGCTAGCAAGCGCCGTGCCGCCGATACATTTAGCCTCGTCACATCAGACCCGGTCAGAGTGGACCACATGAAACTGTTCGAATAAAT
>OOFC01019156.1:0-24618 GCA_900323345.1 Pseudochromis fuscus
CCACTGAGAACACATACACATATGCAATAAAGCATCACATTTACCATTACCTCAGTAAAGAGTAACAATAAAAAAAAAATCTCTGCTGGTTTACACTCACTATGTCGGACGTCCCATGTAGATTCCAGGAGTAGGAGTATGGGCTCGTTTGGTAATGGAAAAGTCCACTCGAATCCGGCGTCCGTCAAGCTCCATCCCGTTAGCACGCTCTTTGGCCTGAAACCCACAAACACACCACAATAGTAGAGTTTCTTTCTGGTTGCATATTCAAATAGTTTGCATGTTTAATCTTTGCCCCGATGCCAATGCATTCGTTTTATGGGAAAGACTTGTTTTATATCAAAGACTAGTTAAATGTGGTTCACGAAATAAACTTACCATTTAGTAATCTCTCATTCTGCAAACATGCTTGTTGTCTTATTACTGACATAATACATCACCAGAAAACAATGTGACACACCCATCAACCCCAAGGGATGATGCTTACGTAACAGCAAAAACTATTCCAGATATAAAAAAATATTTATGAGTAATTATAAGTGTTGTAAACATCAAACTCTGAATTACTTATCTGTGTTTCAACAGTCTTACCTCCTTGGCGTCCTCTGTGTTTTCAAAGTAGACAAAAGCAAAACCTCTTGAGCGACGTGACTGCTGATCATACACAATGTTGACGTCACTCAGTGGACCATACTTAGAGAAAACCTCCCTCAGGTCTCTCTCGGTGGTGTACAGGCTCAGACCAAACACACCCAGACAAGTGTTGGGGTCTGGGTTGGCCTGTGGAAGTAAAGACAGAAATGAAACATGTTGTGAGCAAACAGCTGCCTGTGAATGCAGGGATACATGTTTACAAGTAAATTAGTGAACTGTGAGATTCTCAGAGGGGAATCTTAAATTACTAAATATTGAACACCATTAAAGCCTTTATTTTATGATCTAAAAAAACAAAGACAGATGACTAGCGAGTCCAAAAACTTGTTTTTAAAAAGTACAAATACTTTAGGTCAGTCTCACTAAATTTCAATTTCACAAACTCCAAAAAGGGACATAGGAAACCTCCAACCACACAGAAGCAGCATTATACCCTGTTGCCAATATGCCTGCGACGATTTGACATGGGGGATCGACTGTGGCTCCTACGCCGACGGTACTCTGAGCTACGAGATCGACTCCTGGACCGGCGTCGGCGAGAGCGGGAACGAGACCGTGAGTAGTGCCTGCGTGAGCTTCGATGAGAGCGAGACCTGGAGACAATAAATTCAACTCTTTGAGTTTGCACATAACAGAATTAGAAAAGTCATATATTTTAATTCACGCCACAATCAACTGTCTTACCGGGATTTGGACCTGGATCGAGAACGAGACCTGGACCTGGAACGGTGTGAGCCATCTTTGGAACGTGCTGGCGAGCGGCTGGTGGATTTCACCGAGCCCCGAGGGGACGCGCTCCTCGAGCCAGCCCGTGAGTCCTGGACAGATCAGACGCTGAGGTAAGAAACACTCTAGAGCAAAGTGTGTCAAACAACAAGAAAACAGGGCCAGGAGGTGACAGCGCTCCCCTCCTTTGTGACCCTTTCAGAAGGAGTTCAGCACAGTGTTTAGCAGATTTGACATTTAGGATTTTAAGTAAAATAAAATTATGTATTGTAACAGACATATTAAATAGAATTTATTTAGTTTAGCTGATATGTAGAATGCACAAAAAATTAATCTAGAAAGAATGGAGGGATTGACCAGTGATGTGGCTAATACAGAGAGGGAAAAAAATTGAGCATGCTTAAGAGAAAGTAACAGGATGAAACAGAGTAATAACATAGGAGGCTGTTAGGAAATTACTCATACCCTGGTAAACTTCTGATCTTAACTTCATAACTTCTTTTACTTCATTACTTCATAACAACCCTTCATTTCTTCTTTCTTCTGTTTGAAATTACGACTTCTTTTTTCCTCCTCTTCCCCCATTTACCATCTGCCATTACAACACTAGAAGTGGGGACAGATCTTGATCGCTTCTTTTCAGCATCCAATACATTAGCATGCATCAACACCATCAGCGTCAAACAATAACAACTTCACATCTGAAACGTCTTCAGCCTTTTTCTTTCTTCCAACCTCAACCTTAACAAAGAACAAACAAGGGTGATAAGGCATGTTGGCTTTAGTTAGAACCAAAAGGTACAAAGAAAAACAACAAAACCAGGACAATAACACAGATTAAACAGCTGTACGTTCTCATGTTAGCTTGCTATGGCCTTCATTTGTCCTAAATTACAATTTACTAACATTAAGCTAAACTATTATTAATAATTGCTAGTTTTATTTATAATGGCTGGTAATAGACAATGTCTTTTCAGTGAGAAACGCTAAAAATAAAAATAACACTGGCCTGGAGGCGCGGCCACATCTCCCAGCTGTTGTAGTGTGTAGGCCGAATTAGCTTAGCAGGCGTTACCGATACCGTTTTAAAACGATACAGTTATACTAAGTAAGTATCTATCACACATGAATACTCACACAAAATGCTAGTTACACATATACAGAAAAACCTTTCCTCGGATTTGAGGCAAAATGTGCAGCCAGCCAACAGTTAAGCTATCTTGCTAGCTATCCTCAGCTAGCTTAATGTCCTTCTAAGGATATTTTCTTACAATCACAACTCACCTGCTCCCTGAAATCTTTCTCGTTGTCACTCATTTTAAAAGCAACAAGACAGCAGAGGTCTTACAAAAACGTATGCGAATTTAAAAGTGTCACAGTTAAAAGTGTCTTACGCCTACAGAGTGTAACGCACAGCAAACCGGTTTGATCTGAATTAGGTAACCATAGAAGAAGACTCCGCCACCGGGAGGAATTTCAAATTAAAAGCAGAATTTAATAAAACCTGACAGAAAGACTAGTGTTGAGAGGACGAGTTGTGGGAAAAAATCGCAATATTAACATTATTAATCCACGTGTTTAATATTTGGCTTTACGTTTTGAGTAAAAATGCTAGTTTGGGACAAAACTTAGCTGCTTATAAGCCCTCTTACACGCTGGTCATGCAGCACACTGGTAAGAAATTGGACATAAACGTTCTTGTTTTATAGCAACCTTTACTCTTTTTACTGAGAAGTAAAACGTAGATTACTTTTATTTGTACCGAGCCCCTAAAGTTCTGCAAATTATTATTATTATTTTTTTACATCTTGTACCCACTGGTTATGGATCTAGGATGTTGATTTCTCAAGTGGATTTATATCACAGCAATATTATTTATGATATTGCTGCATCGCTGAAATGGGGCTTGTCATGATTGTTATTAAACAACTGGGATCTAAAGGTTTTTCAAAAAGCTTTTTTTCCAAGTGCAATATTATAAATGGAATGTGACCATTTAATATCATGATATAAATTGTGGGTCACTTCAACCAGCTCTTGACAAACCCACACACAAGTAGCACTGGCTGAGTCATTTGATATATCAAACTCCAATTTAAAAAACGAAATACTTTTATTACAGGAAAAAAAGAAAATCTCACATTTTTGAACATGAACGCAACCATGCATGTGTGTACAGTAGATCGCTATGGAGTACACTATAATCTAAGTCTTTGCTCTTGCAGTGTGCTCATTGAAAAGATTCACAGATCTAACAGCGCTTTATTGTAAATATGGGGAAACAACTATTAATACTCCACTCGTTGAAGAAAAACTATACACACACCCCAAAACACATTCTCATTCAGTCAAGTCATAAATAATAGCAAAACAAACATATTACAGCAAGCATTCAATCATGCACTTTTTGTCTGAAAAAGATCTGGAGAGGAGGTATTTTCATTTTCATTGTCTGTTTCACAATAAGATTAAGTTCGACAAAATCTCACCGCAGTTATTTGTCATCCACTCTCTATTGATTACAACTGGGAGGGTAACAGCCACCAAAAAAATCACTGCCCTGCAAAAGTCTCATCTAACAAATACTGAGTCAAGCTCCTCAGAAATGATGGTAAGTTGTAAATAAAGTAATTTCCCAAAAGACAAAAGCATGCTCTGAGCTGAGTTCAGTGAGAAGGCTGAAGGCACTTCAGGCAGCACTTCAAACAGTAAAATTAACGATCCAAAGTCAGTAAAAAGCCATTCAGTCAGTAGTGCTGCAGTTTGTGTAAGACACACACATACTTCTTACATATAATAATGTCTCTAATTACAACTCAGAGATCACAAATGGTTAACATGTCTCCGATAGGAAAAGAGACAATCACTTCTTAAGACTAGCGTTTGACTTCTCCCCATTAGAAGAGCAGTACTGGGTTAGATTTCAGTCTTTAATGTCCACTTCTTTGGCCCATTCATTCCTTTTGTTTTCAACACTGTACACAGATGTTGCTCCCATTGACGAAACTCTCTTCTGTGAGGCAGCTTCTTCAAATGCCTGCGATCCTCTATAGCAGCTTCTGATTGAGGATTTCCCACATCATTAACTTTCTGAAGAGAGGCATGTGGCACTGGAAAGTAAGAGGCAGTTGTTATTTTCAGTGTTAAAAATGCAATTAAGACATTAAAGAGTATTACTAGATTTAAGGTTCCCCTGTAGTTATGGACCTCTAACTGGGCTGGGCTGTTGTGTGCACACACCTCAAAGATAACAACTACTTCTGTGCAAACAGTAAATTAAAACATCCCTTTGTGTTTGTTTACATGAATCTAATTGAATATCGCATACATACCTGTTTAAAGGTGAGAGGTCTTCCTTTAGCGATATAATCAGCGTATTTACAGGCAAAAACACCGCAGTCGCTCCCATTCTTCTGCTGAGGAATTTCCTATCAGTAAAATAAACTGTCATTAGTCTCATAGTGAAGAATAAAATGTTTAAAGTATTGTGTAATTCATTACAGTTCAACTTACCCCCACCTTCAAGCTTCCAACAGTCCATTTGGTACTGTCAAGCTCTCTGCCTTTCTTTGCTTTGTGCTCCTCTTTAACGTAAAGTCTGATTAAAATGAGCACAGTGATATTATTAATAATACAAAAGAAGATAAGCACAAGGTAAATATTTTTTTCTTTAAGAGAAAAATATGCACTTACAGTAAAAGATTACAGATGTCGTCATGTCTCTGACCCATTGAGTCGTAGGACTTCACTGTCTTTGACTTAAAATCTATCACCTGCAAGTGAAGAACGTGTTGAGTGATTAAAATATGCAGCGCTGGTCATGCTGTCGATTTGTGCTCAGTAACATTAAACTATAGTGCAGTTAAGGTGGATTTTAGCTCAGAAAATACAGATTAAAATCAAATACTATCTGTAAAGTGATTCTTGCCCTCCTTATTTGCAAAATAAAAGTTTTATAGGCACTGCATATAAAGTCACTAACTTCTGTGAAGCATAAGAAAACAAACAAAAAAAGTCACTGATGTTCTCAGTCTGACTCACAGCCATCGCCCAATGGACACCCAGATGCAGAGGGACCAGAATGAGGTCGAAGACAAAGAGGTCCACAGCCTTGGTCCAGCGTTTCACGGCAGCGTGTCCTCCAGCCTGCCCACCTCCTGCTCCACCCCCCCGCAGTTTTGGGAAGAAGAATGTGCTGAAAGAGTAGACTTTCAATTGTCCTGCTTCCCCAGAGGACCGCTCCATGACCAGGGAGAGGTAAAAGTTCATTACCTTGGTGGAGGAAACAAGACACATGATCAAAATCATACGTTAAATAGTCTGAAAGCACAGCACTTGCTCGTCTTTGCATACCACTGTGATCTACTGTATTCAGTAATTCAGTAACAACAACAAAAAAAAAACTTTATCCACGCTACAGTAGTAAGAATAATCACATTTGCAATGCTAACTTAGGAAAGCAGGTCCTGTAAAAACACAGCAGCAGGCTGGAGGAGTCTGCAGTCTATCAAACACTAAAACTAAAGTTGATTTAACACCAGTCGAATTATCACGCAGGACTACGACAACCAACCATAGACTCTCATTAGAAATAGATGAAGCAACTCGGGCTCAAAAATGAGGCAATGTAAAAAAGTGCAATACTCCCGATGGCCACTAGATGCTGGGTCCAATTAACTTCAATTAAAAAAATGCATACACAGTCAATGCAAACAACACATACAAGCATAATGTGCAATTCACCACCACTCACGTCTTCCAGCGTTCAATGGTTCAAATATAATGCAATGTTTTCATTATGCACTCACCATGAAGCTAACTAAAATACCATTTAATAATCTTTTTGCTGATTAGAAATGTGTGCCATAAAAATCCATCCCACCTCATCGTTGAGCCAGCCGCCTTCCTGCAGCGTGGCCAGGTCTCTCTGTGTGATGCGTAGTTTGAACGCTGCACTCAGAACACGGTTGGGATCACTCTGAGCCAGAGCTGCACCCACCTCCGCCGCCATTTCCTGCACACACAGACGATCGACCCATGAGGTGAAACAAACCGTCTCTTTGATTTCTCCAGCAACAACTACACCACAGCAAACTCTGAAAGATTCACTCTCACCTTGGTGAGCCGAGGTATGTCCTCATCACTGTGCCGTGTGTGTGCAGAATGTGTGTCAGGAAGGCCCACGGTCAAAGTGTCTCTGTCCACGAGGTTGAGCCGAGTAGCTACTTCTGTGGAAAGGTCCAACTCTGCTGCCTGTTTCTGCTGTCCCACCTGACAGACAATACACTTGCATGTCCACCCAGAATCACAGCTTAATAGGTTTTGACATGTCAGAAGAGAAAGAGAGAAATGACTACCTTTGCACATCTAACAGGCTGCGTGTCCTCAAAGGCTCCACTGAATGACTTACTAAGAGTCAAGCCACCCCACCTGAAGATGAGTGCAACAGAAATTAGTCAAATAATCAGTCATCATTATATATATGAGACACATATAGATAAACAACACTACACCAACCTGTCTTTAGGGGCAGATGTATTTCTCCATGTAAACACACTTGGTGCTGCAGTGAAACAGAAGAGCGTCAGACGAGGTTTTTAGAACTAAAATAATTAGTCGATCATTAGAAAATCAATCTGCATCAATTTAGCTAAATTGTCGGTTCCAGCTGTTCAACTGTGAGGACGTTTATTTGTCTTATGTGACTGTGAACTCAGTGTCTTCGGATTCTGGACTGCCTATAAAACACAAAATGAGTCTTTTTTTTGCTTGTTACTGATATTTTTACGACATGATTAACAGATCAAAAACAGGAGATTCATTTGATTATAAGGATTGTTATGCTGCAACTCTAAAAAATAAAACAAACCAATGTAACATACTATTTCTTCTTTTACAGATAAATAAGACCCATTGAAGTGTCCTACCTGTGTATCCCACCTTCCTGGGCAATGATTCAAAGGTTTTTCCTGAAGCAGCAGCTTTGTGATCAGCCTGTGACAGCAACTCACTGAGAACAAAAGGGGAAAAGAATCCCAAACTAATCAGCGCATGTCCTCGTGTTGAACGAATACATGATTAATGGGCTGTTACTTACTCTTGTGGTTTTGTCTGGTTGAAAGGTAGTGGTTTGCTTTTGCTGTATTTCTCCGTCACCATCTCCAGCAAGCGCCTGTAGTGCTCCTTATTATTCTGCTTTATGGCCTTGAAGCAGAATCAAAACATAGTTACAGCCTAATGAAGGGTCATGAGGTGGACTGATAAAACCCAAAACTAAGTTAAAACGAAGGAATTAAATACCCATTGACGTACAAAGATGAGTCAACAATGCAGATTTTTACAATGTAACTTTGTATAAATCCAACCAATAGTTTCAATGATTGTATAATTTACCTCCTCCACTGTAAGACTGGGCTTGTAGCAGCGGTTGTGCCCGAAGCCGTTGCACGTTGGGTCAGGATTAGTGGCTCCCATCCTGAGAGCCGGCCTCGAGGGCAGCAGCTGGAGGGAGCCTCTCCTCTCCCTGTCCTTCCCTCTGTCTGGGAGCCCTGCAGACAGCCCTGTCCCACTGGATTTGAAAAGAGGAAAGTACATCAGCAACGGTCATTGTCAAAAGGTGATACTTATTGTTAATGTGAATCTGTAAGGCAGATAGAAATCTTCATGCACAAAGGGAGCAACAGCATTGAGTTAATTATACACATGCACAGGTATACTGGATCACTTACCTGTATTTTCTCATTAAAGGGGGTGAGGAGCTCTGAAAGGGATTTTTTCCACCCCTGTCATTCATGCCACCTCCTGGTTTATCTGTGAACAGAATCCACCCAGTGATAATTGAGGACCACAGATTTTCAAATGCACAAAGTGACAGAACTAGTATTTTCTCTCACATACCCATTCTCCATTCAGTACTGTTCAGCCACGAGGTGTGGAGCTCATCTATGCCCATCAGAGTGACAGGCTGGACCAACAGAGGAAACACAATGTGATTAAAAGGTGGAGAGCAAAAGTCACATCTCAAGTCCAAAGCCAAATGCAAGAGTGAAAACAATGCTGTGCAACTGTCATGCTAACTACGTTAGACTAGGGCTTAAAGATGAACTGATTTGCGATTTGAAACATTGTGATATGCTAATCGTGAAAGTGGCCAATATGGAAAATATGATATGCCGTTATGCAGTATCTGTGACCTCTGTGTCCATTTAGTTTGACATACTCATTCTAGCCAATGCAATGCAGCACTTATAAACCAATTTAATTTAAAAGAAATTAAAAGCTTCTGTGCTCCACAATTAGAAGTGGTCCAGGTAACTGCAAACAAGCATGATGCATGAGCCTCGGTTAAACCTGAGATACAATAATGATCCAGAAGCTAACCCTGAAATAACAGCATGTGATATGGGAGTAATTCAAGTTTGAGGCAACAGACGTGCAACAGAAGACGGTATTGTGCAAACATAAGGGATGAAATGTTTGTGATGTCCTCAAGCAGCCACACCACAGCTGTATGCTGAATGTAGCAGGACCATATGATCGGGACGGTCACCCTCACCATGTCCTTCACAAATGAAGACTTTAAACTGCAAACTCCCATCCACCACACGGGACAGAATATTTCCTACAAACTAGAGTATTATTTATTGTAAACTGCTCTGTAATGTTCGTGTGCAACAGTAATGAGAAGAATCTAAATGATGGATTCAGGAGATCTGTTGAATCTTTCACTGATAGAGTCTTCACATTACAGCTGAATAAAAAGAGACAGCAGCATCACCTCTGAACACAGTAAGGTTTTATTTATTTTGCATTTTAACTGAAGTGAAATACTAATTTTCATTATTTTTAGTTGATATTTTGTGTGACATTTATATTCTTATGTTTGATATTCAATGACTGTTTCTTTGTTCATTATATTGTGGTGTATAGAAGCAGCTCATACTTTTTTTAAGTTCAATGTGTTAGAATTGTTTAATAGAATAGTTTTGGGTTTGAAGTTTTGTTAGTTGACAACTAACAGCACCATAACTGAACTGAAGCCTGACTTAATAGAATAAATCATATGTCAACTTGCGATATCAGTCAGAAAAATCACAATTAGATATTTTCCCCCAAACTGCACAGCCCTAGTTCAGACTTAGCCGGGTATATCCACTTTGTCTTGAAACTGATGAAAGTTCACACCGGACATCCTGTCAATTGGTCTTGTTTACTCTTGATTGTTTGTTTCATAAATGCTCTCAAGAATACTGATAACACTACTACATAAAGTGCCCCAATGTGATTTTAGTGCGATTTCATGTTATAAAGATGAACTGGATTGACATCAGAATGCCTAAAATGCACATTTCAGGCTAATTAACTGTATGGATGTGAAAATGACTAAAATGACTAGCTGGATGAACAAATACGCGACCTCCAAAATGTAGCAGCACACATTTTATGGCTCGATTCATAACTTGTGCTCTGATCACCACTGATATTTAAGACAACACTTTTGACATTTGTACTAAACATCACATGTACATCCACCCACCTGTGTCTCTTCATAATGCCTGGGTGTCAGCGGTTTCCGCAGCCTGAGCAGACCTGCTACCCCGGCCACAGTCTTCTTTACGAAGCTGATTACTACATCTGAAAGTCACCAATCAACAGTCAGTGATTTTCATGCAAAGAGGCTTGAAGTGCAAACATCCAGATGCTGGGTGTAATTTTGAACCAACCTCGTCTGCGTCTTTTTGCCTCTACCGGATCACTGTCTGCAACATCCACACTGCAACAGGACAAAACAAGATTGGAGAAGAGTGAGACTAAGAAAAGATCATAATCTTCTCTTCCCAGCTCTATTCTTGACGACTACTTAGTCCAGCAGCAAATATTATACTTTTAATTTTCCTGCAATTTTGATAACTGTAATTATTTGTCACTTCAGATAAACAAAACAAACACACAGACACAGCCTTTATTTTTGTTAAAGTTTTGACCACATGAGTTTTATTCGCGAGTATTTCTACTACTTAAACTCTTAGTTCACTTCATTGACACAAACGGGAAGAACATGACAGTTGATCCATGTCTGTGAAGATCCTCAGCCCTCCAGGTCGTGGTTATCCAAATAGAGTTGAATTCAGGTCAACTGTGCTTGGTTTTAGATTCTTGTAGACTGGGCATTTCTCCCAAATACATTAAAATGCAACAGAAACAGAAACTACAGCTCCCAAAATAACCACAATAACGGCTAATTTAATTTTAGCTAGCTGTCTAGATTAACTTGGCCGCTAACGTTTACCTCCCGATTAGATCACCTATTACGACAACGTTAAAATAAATTATCAAAAAACAACGGGGGTGTAATATTGTTGGTATTAATGACTAAAAACACGGACTATCTTGCGTTACCGACCTCTGGTAGTTTCGTTTAGCCGGTCTGCCGTTGCTCTCCTGCTGCCGTGTTGCCGCTTTCACGCCAGGTCGCGTGGGTTCCTCCTGGCTAACGTTACCTTTCCCGAGCCACTCTGTGGGGTTTTGTCCCCTCACGGGCTCAAACAGCGACGAGATTCCGTCAACTATCCATCCATACATCCCAGACAAATACGAGAAAATTGTAACGAAGTCTTCTACGCGGGCCAGGACTATTTCTCCGCGGGTAAAGATGTCCAACGGCGGATCTACGACACAGCGCCCACCACCACTTTAGCTTAGCGTTAGCAGCGTAACTGTGTTGAAATGCGGAGGATGTGCGTCATTCCGTGTTGATGTTTGATGAAGGCGAACGTTTTGTGCGTCAACAGAAAGCGGGTGGGCGGGGTTCTAAAGCACAGCTGAACAAATGGTAATCAGAACTCAGGCGGCGTCTGCAGACTTTTTAAACGAACAAACCCCTGGCTGAAACGGTAGCAAGCGTAGCTGGCCTATTCGCATCTTTGTTACATAATAATACTCAACAGCACAGCTTGTGTATCTCAGTGGCGAGGGGAGGTTTAGAAGTTAATAAGTTTCTATTTTGACAGTCAAAACAGTAATAATGACTCAGATTTCAATTTTAAGGAATATATATATTTATAATTTACATGTAAACTTGACCAACATAATCAATACCATACTTATTTACTTCTTAACAATAAAGGGCTTCTAGAATAATCAATCCCACAGAGAAATATAAACAAGAATGAAATATGGAATAAGGATGAGTGATAACCTGTAAAATAAAGTGTAATCAATAAGTTAGATATGTTTCTGAACTGATTGGTATGATTCGTCATAGGTTTAAATTTTGTTAAATATTTTATTATTGTTCGTTTAGATTCAGACTCTACCACATTATTTCCCTATTATTTTATTAATATTATCAATAGGCCTTTATCTTAAAACCTATCTTCTATTACAGATAAACACCATAACCAAACATCTAAAATTGATTATCTTAAAAAACAAAAATGGAACAAAATAAACAGCCAGTCTGGTTTGTAATCACACATTTAAAATATTTATTGACGTTATGGTAGAAACATATATATATATGCCAAAAACAAATATGGTTCACTTTTATGCAATGATGCGCTCAACTAGTAATGTTGAATTCCTGTATAAAAGCAGTGCACATTTGGACACATGTACAGTGAACATCAGTTCTATTTACATAGCACAAAAGATATAAAAACACATTAGTAGAAAAATACCAAACAGCAGTGCAACTTTTGTTCTTGCAGTGTCTCAAGGCTGACCTTCAAAATACCGAGGTACAGAGAATAGAAAAATTACATTAGAAAATATTAAAAAATAATTTATTACACTTATAAAAATCACATGTAATTTAAAAAAAAAAAAAAAAAGAACTCAACACTGTTGTCCTTTGAACACATTTCTACATGGGGTAAGGCATGGACAGATTTGGAACAATATGCAGAGGCAAAATTCAATCCTTCAGTGGTTGGACTACTTTGGGTCAGGCTGGAGAGCAGACGAGCCTGAAGGGACACAAAGACATTAAAAACAAAAATATTAGAAAAGAAAATTATCCACAGGCTTGAACATTTTACACAAAATAGCAACCAAGCTACAGTAAAAACAAAACCACTGCTAATGCTCTGACTTTTTTAAATTTATTTTTTTAAAGTAAACTTATTTTACCATATCCAACTGATTATCACTGGTTATGGTTAAGAAAAAGTCTTGTTACGATGACTGTGCAGTTGTTAAAAAAAAACAACAACAAAACACTTATGCTTACATGAAATACATTAGGGGAGCAATAATTAGTAGACATCATTGACAAAAATCAAAAATAGTTGCCGACAAATTTAAATGTAGACCCTTGTCATCAGACATGTTTTTCAACTGAGTGAGGTATCTCCCGTCCTTTATAGCTCTGCTGAGAGTTGCACTTGTGTACTAGTGTTCAGCAGGAAGTAACTAATATGACGGCAGTAGCAGTAATGGGCAAATATCAGTAGCAAAGTTAATTAGAAGATGCATTTTTTAATGAAGAATCTATCTTTCTTGTCTTTTTTAATTAGAACATAATTTAAACAACCTCATGTTACATTTAAAAGCTGATAGTTTAATGAGAGCCATTTCATAATTATGTGATTCATTATCCGATTAGTCGACTAGTCTTTTCAATAGTCAATGATTAATCGACTATCAAAACAGAGTCATTAGTTGCACCCCCAATGTACATGCAAACAAGAGTCTGTAAATAAAGTCAATGGTATTTTTATCCAAGTAAACTAAAAGCTGTACAGCAACACACAAGTTAGAAAACAGCAGCAGTTAGCAAGCACAATATAGTTGGATAAATGTGCCATCCATAGCCTCAACACTCCAGAGTATTCCAGCACTGCAAAAAAAATAACAGCAGATCATCCAACATCAACAAAATATTTAGTGCTAAGAAATTTGACTTTAGAAAAAAAAAACCCAACAACAACAACAACAAAAAAAAACCCAGCTGTAAAGAAAAACAAGACACACTAACAGCCTCTTATCAACAAGGCTATCACACTCTGGTCCCGAGGAGTAAATGTTCTGCACCAGCTCTGGTTCATGATAAGATGATAATGATGTTTCTGATGAAGAGTCAACCTGAACCATAAACATTGTGCAATTTCTAAATGTAGTTGTTTATTCCAGGACACTTATTTTACACTGTGAACTCACTGAATTTTTTTAGAGATAAAAAGAAACTGTATAATAAAAATTGACTCCAAACCATGGACTGCACATAGAAGTGGACAAAGCAAATAGGGCTCATCTGCAGAGAATAAGCTTCAAAGAAAATGAGAAGCGATTTGTGCTTTGTCATTGTTTGGTGGAGTGAGCATGTTACACTCACACTCACCTGGACCATTTAGGTAAATAGGCGACAAGCAGCTCAGGTACAACCACGTCCTGTTCTCCTGCAGCCAGCGCTGCCGATAACCAATCATATCAGGGGAACAGGCTGACTGTATCCTTCTTTCCTCTTTAGGGGGCAGGGATAAATGAGTCCTGCTTACTGGGTTGGGAGACGACAGAACACAGAGGTTTTGGGGGATGGGGAGACATGCATTTTTTTTCTAACATGGTCCCAGGAGGTGTGGCCCATCATGCTGTTTTTTGACATGCATGAACTCAGAAATAGACACAGAAAAGTGTTGCTGGTTAAAAATGATTGGAGGGAAAAACTTGTCAGAAAATAGTGAATTAATTGTGAGTCATGCATGCCAGACCAAGATCAGGCTACACAATAGTGCTGTGATTTGAGAGTCACATTATGTAACAAGAGGCATATACTCCTGCCATCACTAGGTGGTTAGACTGGACAACTATTGTGTAGCCTTATGCCACCATGAGGCCTATAAGGGATAGACCATAACCACCTGTAACATCTCCCAATGTGATGCAATTCAAATCAAATAGGTGCTCAGAACCCAGTAAACTGTGCTTGATGATACTGCAGAGGAGAGCTGCCTAAAAATGTTTGGATACCGTCCCCATAGCAATTTCCATCTGGGCCATGTGCTGCTCTGTCTGCCATGAATAAACACAGGAGGCAGGAGGTGGCGGTGAGTGTGTCCTTTACCCAAACACCCTCTGTCTCCAGTGAACACCACATTTACAACCACTTGTGGTGCATCGGTAGTGATCCCCAGTTGTTCACTACTTCTACTCAATGATGCTCACCTTGCCTGGCTCCGACCAACCGCTGCTGGACTTTCTCTAGATGATGGATATATTCTGTCAGAGATCGCTCTGGATCTTGAGACGTTCCACCTGAATGCACCGAGCTCACTGTGGTACTGGTGTACAACCTGAAGAGGTTGAGAGAGCTCATTAAAATGCTTTAATATAAATGAAATATTTGTTAAGTAAGTGTCAAGTTATCAAAGAAAAAAATTAAGAGCTGAAAAAGAGTCCAAACCTGTTGTGCAACCTGAAGGGTGACTTGCTGGGAGGAACGAGAGCGGCCACAGCGTCTCTGTGGACGGTGTTGCTCTCTCTGTTTGGTGATTCTGAATTCAATCTTGGCTGCTGCTGCGGCTTTAAAACATCAGCTGCTTTCAGCCCTGTCAGAGACATTAACATAAAACATCCACCCACATATACCAGGTAAGCACTTTATCATATCCTGTGTGTACGGAGCTGACCTGGAGCATGGCCATTGACAGTCCCAGATGATGATGATAATCTTCGGATTGCTCTCTGCCACTTCCGGGTCAGGAACCTCATTCTGAAGAAAGGTGTTGGGTTTATTTAGTTCATACACCATAGTGGACCTACTGTCAAATCTTTATATTCTGGTACATTCCCCACCTTGAGACTGCAATGATGACTCGCGCCGCGGTCCTAAAGCGCCTGAGGGGTCGACTCTGGGAGTACAGCGGCGGTGAGGGTTGCGCCCCCATGTGAGCAATGAGACACAGTGTGGCCTGCTCACACTCCTGGAACCCTCCGATCAGCAGCAGCAGGTAACGCTTCTGGAACACCAGAGCTTTTCTGAAGCTCTCCGCACGCAGGTAGCGCTCGTACACACGCTGCAGCTGCAAACCAACAGACAGAAGTTACTACTGTGCTATACTATGATAACAGCAGCTGTTCAAATCAGTGTAGTAACATATAAAACACAGTCAATAAACTGTTGGATTCAAAATCTAGAAGGTGGATGAAGAGAGGACTAATGCCAATGTGTGTATGTGCTGTGATCTCTGCTGACCTTGCTATTGCTGGTCACGTCACTGATGGGTCTGTTTTCGGTTTCTGAGGTGGCCTTGGCAAGCTCGTTCTCAGTGCGTCGCAGCTGTCGTTCCAGGCAGGTGAGCCTATGTTTGAAGGTGGCTCTCTCCTGACTCAGTGATGTCACACGCTCTGTCAACTCCGAGTTCTCCTTTAGTAAAGTCTCCAACATGGATGACGAGGTGGATGGACTCTATGGTGACAAAAGTAAGTGTTTTGTTAATAATTAATACATGAGGATAAACAAAGGCAAACATGAGTGACACCCTTTCTCACAAACTTTTGAGTTTTGCCACAACCATCACAAATAATTTCCATATACCACATGTAATAAGCAGTTGAGTACCTGCTGGTGCTGCTGAGAGTTGCCTGCCTGTGTCCCATCAGTCTGGAAGCTGTTGGAGAGATGCGGTGATGCTGCTGCTTTGTGTTGCCGTCCTGTTGTCGGTCCAGACAGCCTCTGAGCAGCCATCTCTCTCTCCTCTCTCTCCAGCTCTGACAGAGTGCGTTGCAGCTCCTGCATGCGCTGCTGGTCCTGTTGCCTCAACAACTCCAACTCACACTAAAGTCAAAAAATGTTTATCATGAGGTGTGTTTGTGTGTATGCAAAATTATCTTAAATATATGAAAAGGTAGCGAGTATACCAGAGGGGAGAGACTGTTGATCTTACCAGTTTGTTATGGGTCCTCTCCTGTCGCCGCTCTCTCTCCATCTGCTCTTGTCTCTCCTTCCTCCTCTCTCTCTCCCACTGCTCCTCCCTCTCCCTCTCTTTGTCCTTCAGCAGTCGGAGCTTCTCCTTCAGCTCTGCAAGTTCCACCCCTTGGCGTTTGGAGCGCTCTCTCTCCACCTCTACAGCGCGGGTGGCTTCTTGTTTCTGCACGGTCAAGGTCTCCACAGCAATACGATGTCTGGTGGCGGCCTCCTGCGACTTCTGAAGCTCCTCCCTCCTCGTTCTGTCTTCTTCCTCAAATTTCCTTCTGCTCTGCAGGAGCTCAGCCCGCAGTTTGTCCATCACGGCTGCCAGCTCCTCCCCCTGCCGTCGCTCCTGCTCGAGTTGCGAGCGCAAGTCAGTGATGAACTTCCGGTCTCTGGTGGCATCGGCTTCGTGTCGGCGGCCGAGCTCATCCGCCTGCCTGGAGCAACGGTCTCTCTCCTCATCAAGCTTTCTGTGTGAATCTGAAAGTTTACAGTGAATTTCAGCCAAGCGAGATTCTGCTTCAGACAGGAGGCGCTCAAGACGGGTCTTTTCTTGCAAGCTGAGCTCATGCTGGTGGGAGGAACGTTGGCGTTCATCTTCTAGCTCCTTCTGAGTGTCTTCTAGGCGTTTCTCTAGCAGCACACTGCGGGACTGCTCGATCTGAAGCTCTCGCCGGAGGTTGCTGCAGGCCACCCTCTCCTGCTCCACCTGACCCTTCAGAGACATGACCTCTGACCTCTGCTGCTCAGAGGATACATGTACAGTCTGGAGAGGGAAAGACGGAGATAATGTTTCAGAGTTCAAAAGGGAACCTCAAATACACGTTGGTTACATATTCGACAGTTTTTACATAGTTTAGAGGTAAAACTGAGAAACGCTTCAAAGCCAAGTTATTACAAATACAGTATACATGTTTTAAAATCCTTACCTCTCTCCTTTCCTCCTCCTCTTTGTCTCTACGAAGCCTTAGAGCTCTCTCCTGCCCCAGTTCTTGTTGAAGCTCCTGGACTCTGGACTGTTCCTGCCTCAAAGTTTGCTCACCCTCTTCAACAGTCAACCTGAGGAAAAGCACAGACAGTTCTGACCTTAATTTTCACCCCCACATTTTGGCAAAAAAAAGTTAAGCCAGGCTAATAAAATGTGTATAAGTCAGCATTAGATTATTTTTGCACTGTTTTACATTTCTACTTCTTACATCACAATGAAAAATAGAATAGTTGCATCTGTGATAACTTTCCAAAGTTGGAAAAATTGTGCAAGTTTTATAAAGTGATGTAGACTGTTTTGTATTAAATAAAACTTCATGTTAAGGATCTGTTACTGAAACTGGACTCTCTGGATATGAACTGGTGTCTGAAACAACATTCTCCAACCAATCAGCTTTGTGAAGGTCGCTAACAGTCTTACTAGTAGCTACAACAAACCAACTGAGGAAGCAAGATCCCCTAAACACAAGTGTGTAGTTTAAATAAATAAAAACATTTAAATTATCGAAAATTTACTGAAAATGGGACGCTGCGTCTATTGGTCTCTTCTTAATAACTTCAGTGGAAAAAGTATGATTCAGAGGATGCAATATACCTGAGAGACAGTATTTTGTTTTTTTGCTCCTGCTGAGTCTCGTGGGCACATTTCAGTTGTTTCTGGTTCTCCTGCAGCTCTGCCCTCAGTTGGGCTACAACCCGTCCATCGGCCTGTAGCTGCTCTCTCTGCCAGTTATCGTCACCTCTGTAATCGGTCTAAGACAAAAAGTGAACAGTGATCAGTACAGATACTCAGTGGAATTAAAAGACAAGTTTGTGTATTAAGTTAAATTTTATGTCAAATGAAAACTAAAGTAAAAGAACTTATCTTCACATGCTTCATGCCAGTAAATTGAGATTTAAATTCCTAATTACTTCATTTAGAAGTCTTGACTTTCTCATATTAACGTCACTTAAAACTCACTTGTGTGTGTCTCTGTGCCATTCGACAGAGCAGCTCTCGTAGTGCAATCACCGTCTCCTGCAGTGCCCTCTTCTCCTGCTGCCAGCTCATCGGAGGATTAGATAATGATTTATCCCCGTGGTGCGGTGGAGCGGAGCTATCTTCAGAATGATGCTGCGTGTGACTCAATGAGAAGGCTTTTAAGTCTGATACATGAGGTTGGGTTGAGGGAGCGGTGCGACGCTGGGATAAGGTGAGAATTCTGCAGCTTTCTTGATACACTTTCTTCAACAGACCCTGCAGAAAGATGGAAGAACCAAGTAAAACTACAGCTTATTTTAACCTTAAAATAAAATAGTTCTCAAATATGCGTGAAGCCAACCTGAAGCTCGGGTGACAACAGGTCGTCGCTGTAGCTCATGCTGCCTGCAGCACTGTCTGTGTTAACTGTGGGGTTCATTCCTCGGCAGCGGAGATACTCAACAAACTGAGCATCCAGCCTTTCGGTTTGTTCCAGCTCCACTCTCAGCCTCGCACCCAGCTCTGAACTCACATCTGAATCACAAAGGAGAGCTCAGTTTTAGCAGAGAGGTAAGCATAGTGATATTCTATAATAAAACCAACTATGAATTCTGTTGTGGTGCCTGTGCTGGCCTTAATGCCGAACAAGATATACTATGACCTGACTGAAAATCTTCACATACAGCTGTCAGACTGTAGAAATACTCACTGCTGCCATATCCATCACTGGCCCACTCTGGTGCTGACAAGGAGGAGGTGGAGCCAAGTGGAGATGAAGGTGCTGATAGATCAAGTCCTTCCAACTCATGCACCTGAAAAAAGAATAAAAGGAATTTTTAACTTACCCAATCTGATTCAAATAAACCTTCTTACAGAAGTTCAAAAAAAAGTTGCAAGTATGAAACATACTTTGTCAGCATCCAGTGAATCCAGCATTGAGAAGTTGTCGGACACAGACAGTGAGCCTGGGGAGTGGGTACTCTGTGTAGCTGGATCTGGGGTGATGGTCCTGGAGTGTGGAGGCTCCATCACAATCCTGGGAGAGGTTTTGATGCGGGGGATGTCCAGGCCTGGGCTGTTAAGAGTGCTGAGCTCAGACAGACGAGAACCGAGACCAGAGGCGTGGAACCGTTCTGGGATTCTGTCTTCAGAGCATTCGAGTCTCCTTAGAACCTCTGGAGAGCTAAGAGAGACTTCATCGCGAGAGACGACGTCCTCAAAAGCTCTCTGAGAAACATCTGATGGTGAAAGTAAAAAAAGTTGTCAGTGAGAGAAGGTTCCTGTTGCACACATTTTAATCTTTACCACTTAAATTCTATCAAACCAATTAGTCTATCACATTTCAGAGAAGTAACATGCTTTCAAATCTTAAAATAACATCTGCACGAAAAATGTTGTGCAAAGATTTATTTCATACACACCCGTCTGTGGGTATCCCTGGTGGTGAGGAAGTGTGTCCCGCTGCTGACACTGTTGTCTGAGTTGCTGTAGTTCTCTTTGCTGATAGGCTAGTTCCTCTTCCTGAACAGCCAGATCTTCCTGAAGACTTTGAAGTTCCGCCTTCAGTCGTTGGTTGTCAGCCTCCAGGTCGATGAGGGCATGGTCTTTGGTCTGGCACACACCGAAAGTCGTCATCAATCAACAGACACATTTGCACTTTAACACAGCCTATATTTAATATTTAGGCTCAGTTCCCATCTTCCTACCTGTCCTTCCTCGTGCAGTTTTTCAGCTCTTTCTGTGCTGGTACTCAGCCCCCGTTTCGCTGCCGTCAGCTCCGCCCTCAGAGCCTGATGTTCTGCCCTCAGCCTGGCAAGCTCAGCCTCCCTTTGTCTCAAGGCAGCGTCTGCTTTAGCCAGGGTCACTTCGGCATGGGTCTGACAGGAAGGGAAACATCAACAGTAAAGATAAATATCATAACTGTAACTTTCCTGGATTGGTATATGCGTTCACATCCCTTATTTAGTTGTACCAAACTTAAATAAGGTTGTATACGAGCAGCAGATAAACAGAGGTAAGTGCTCTGCAGTGTACGAGCATTTTAATAATTGCCAAATGTAGAACATGCACTTTTAATTACTTAAACAACTAATGCAATCTTGTCCATCTACTGCTAAAAACCAGCCCTGTGTATTGTTACAAGTGCAGCTGTGCACCAGTAAAAACAAAGTTCGACAGAAAGCAAAGACATGCTGCACCCCAGCCAACACACTACAGTCTCCGTGCTTTTTCAAAAACCAAAACTGCTTCTTACCACATCCTGCCAAGAGAGAACGAATAAAACAAACCAAAAAAAAAACTGTCACGGAGCTTTAAAACCAAGAACTACTAAAGATTTTCCTGCTGCTTCCTTATTTGAATGTCACTTCCTCTGTGCGAGTAATGCTGTAACACGTCATCACAGCGACGCCCCTAACTATAACCAGATGTGGTCCTGCTGGCACAGCTGTATGCTTGACCATGAAAAAACAAAAAGGCAGCATAACATGTCTTCTCTGAATCTGAGTTTTATGTAGTTATCTCCTCTTTTAAACTCTTCTTCACAAACACACCATCAATATTATTTATGTTTATTTCCTGTGAAGCTATAAGAAGAAGGGGTTTTGGATTGAGTCTGTAAAACCATCAACAAAAATAAATTTACCACATCACCGACACTCACCAGCACTTCCTTCTGAGCCTCTTCTTGACCGGTTTCTTTTTCATTGAGTTTAACTGTCAGGTCCTGGATTAGGCCTCTCATTGAAGTCACTTCTTGTCTCAGTCTGTCAATTTCTTCCTGGAGCTGGGCCTCCCTCCTTCTCAGCACCTCTCGTTCAGCAGAAAGCTCTCCCTTCACAGTCTCGAGGCTTTTAATCTTTGCCCTTTCCTCAGCAACCAGTTCCTCCATGTCGACCACCTCTGCTCTTACCTCCTGGACTTGTCTTTCAAGTGTGAGACTGGTTTCTCTGAGGACCTCCATTTCTATTTTCATCTCCTGCTCCTTTGTTTTCAGAATCTCAATCCCTCTCACTCTGTCCAGTTCATTCTGTTGTAATTCCAAAACCAGAGAGTTGAGGTGAGCTTTCTCTTTATACAGTTCGCTTGCCTCTTCAGCCTGAACTTTCAAACTGTCCCTCTCCTCCTCGGACAGTTTCCTCTTCTGCCTCTCCTCCTCTACCTGGGCTTTATAATCCTCCAGCTCAGCTTGGTTTAGGATGAGGAGACCTTGGAGCTCTTCTGCCTTTTCTCTCTCAGCTTTGAGCCTCTTTCCAAACTCTTCACCGTGTCCTCTGTACTCTTCCTCCTGGGTGAGCAATAATCGCTCCAGTCCCTCTTTCTCTGCCACCGCAGTCTCCAGCTGACCCTGAAGGGCCTTGAGGCGCGATCGAAGGGAATGAGAAGAGGCAGAGTGAGTCAGACTGAGCTCCTGCTTCAGGCTGTTCGGTCTTCCCCTCCTCTCTTGCTCTTGGACAGTATACTGGTAAGGTTCAGGGCTGGGAGCAGGTGAAGGATTGATGCTATCACCATCCTGAGAGTCGCTGACTTCATGCAGGTTGGGGCCCAAGGTGGCAAGTTCGGACTGCAGCGTACTGATGACCTCATGAAGACGCTCCTCTTCTTCCTGTTTGTCCTGGCGCACTCTTGTGATTTCAGATTGAAGATGTTCTACCTGTGAGCGCAGCTCCTCAAGCTCAACCTCCAGAGCCTTTTGGAAGAAACATCAAAAGCAAATAATTATTTTTATATTAAAAGCTAAACCACTGTGTGCACTCCCACATAGTATTTGGGTTGTGTGCTTACACTGGTCTTGTTGTCCCTGGTGTTCTCCAGCTCCTGTTCCAGTCTTTGGATCTCGCTGCTGAGATGGTCGATCTCCTGGTTTTTCTCCTGGAGAAGTGCTGAGGGGAGGGTATCGTCCAGTTCCTCTACCTCGCTGTGCTCCTGTTTCTCCTCCTTGAATATGATAAGGGTAGACACAGTCTCCAGTAAGCAGAGTTATGTACTAATTCACTTAACAAAACTACAACTTATCCCAACAGAGTAGATAATAGTGGTTCAAAGATTAATTAAAGAGCCCGTTTCAGGCAGATCCCTAAATTCTGAAAGGAATTTGTTGGAGCTTGGAAAACACTGCACTAACAATCTTCATAGGCATAACTGATCCTGTATTGGAATTATAATTAATAATTTCCTTTAGTCACACTGTTATTGAAGACATGTACAAATATTACAAACTAATCACAGCTGATTTGAATGGCTATCATTACAAATTTTGGCTGGTGCATCTGAAAACCTAAATAATCTGAAAATAGATGTACACACTTCCTGTTGGTCAACAATTTGCTGTGAAGACAAAGCTGTTGCTGCTGTTGCTGTTACCTCTAGGGCAGCTATCTGGTCTTGGAGCTCAGTAACATGTGCTGTGTTTTTACTGGTCAGCAGCTCCAGCTGTAACGTAAGGTGTTTAAGTTCAGCTTCTTTGATGCTCAGGCCGCTCTGCACAGTCTCCAGTTGGCCAAGAAGATCCTCAACCTGAGAGAATTAACACAACTTATTCAATAAAAACCAACATGTAAGGATAAAAACATTGAAATTTCATAGATCACTAGATGGCTTTAAAAGATGGATCATACATATTTCGACCAAAAGGTGGCACTGCAGCCAAATTTGTCACTCAACCACCACCACCACTTATCTTGCCCAAATCATCTTAACCACCATACACCAGCTTTACATAAACTCTAACAAACCTCTTGCTCTTTGCTCTGTAGATTCTGCTGAGCAGTGTCCAGGGCATCCCTAAGCTCCTGGGTGGGGTCACGCATGTTGTCATGGTAACAGTGTCTCGTCTCATCCAGTTTGGACTGCAGGGCTGAGATTTGAAGCCTGTTGGACAGCTGCTGCTGCTCTAGTGCCTGCTTATCCTAACAGAAGAAGAGAGGATCAGTAAATCTTTAAGGGGGAAAAAAAAAAGAGGGCACACACTGGCACTGAAGCTTAACTGAAAGTGCACATTTTGCTCTTACTTGTGTGAGCTCCTGTTCTCTCAACTTCACTCTTTGGAGTTCTTGTTCGAGTTGACCGGCAGATCTATTACTCTCAGCACTGTTGAGCAGCGCTTGTTCCAACTCTCTGATTCGGCCGGCTAGCTTGTCTATCTCCTCATTGCGTTCTGCAAGGTCGCGCTGGGCTTGCTGATTGGCAGCAAGCAAAGAGGCATGGTCCTCTGTTTTATCTTTGATAATAGCCTGTAGACTTTCAACCTGCAGAAACAGAGGGAGACTGGACTTGATTATAAGTTCTCAGAGTTTTCGGGAGCAGAATTGAATTTGCAAATAGAAAACTACATAATTTAAAGCTGAATAAGCCGTTCCAGATCTGCAGCCACTGATAAGTTAATCATTCCAGAGGGAATGAGATGGAGATGGAGATGAAAGGCAAATGAAGTGTGAGAAAGAAGCAAATGAATATTAGCAAATTGACGATGAAATGAGATTGAATATAGAACTCATGACAAGTACATACATGCACTAAAATGTTTACCTATGGATGATTACACTGAAATAATGATGTAAAAAGCACACCATGCACAAGAGTCAGAGGAGCTAAGAGGAGTATGCTACAGTTAGATTTCATACCTGCAGAACCAAGTCCTCAAACTACAGCAATCCATTCAGCACAGGGATAAACACATGGCAACAGTCAGGCTCATTGGCAAACAAACAATGCATTCATCACTTCATCAAGTAGTACTTTGCACTCTTTTGTTAACTGGTTTATAATCAAATCAGCAAAACATTGGACAAAAAAGCATGCACTCTGAATACAAAACTATATTGTATGAGTTTATCCAAAAGGAAATATGTTGTATGATAAGATCTGGCTAAAGCTATTGTCCTGCTAAAGTCTGTGGACATGGATTTAAAACTGCATTTTGACCCATGAATAAGAGTACTGTGAGATGTAAACAGTTTGAATCTGAAAACTCAGACCTACAGCTGGATAACTTTTGGTTTTGTCCAGGGAAACTATGTCAGTGAACCACAGAGACTCAGAAATGATAAGTCACAGTAAAATTGAAATAATCATCTTTAAACTGCACGTGTGCGCACACACACGCACACGCGCACACACACACACACACACACACACACACACACACGCACACACACACACGCACACACACACACACACACACTACGCACGCACACGCACACACACACACATACACATACACACACAACCATACACACACACGCACACACACACATACACTCATTCTCTCACTCACTCTCACACACACACACACACACACACACACACTCACTCTCTCACACACACACACACACACACACACACACACACACACACACACACACACACACACACACATTTG
>OOFC01019156.1:29407-62137 GCA_900323345.1 Pseudochromis fuscus
AAAATTCTCAAAAAAAAAAAAAAAAAAATACCTTCAGCCTTAAAACCTTCTGCATCAGAGGATAAAAAGCTTAGATCCATCCCATTTAGCCACTGTTCAGATGGCAGCAACACAAACACATGCACGACCCGGCAGCACACGGTTTCAGAGAACAGAGGGACAGACGGATGCGAACACTTCTACATATATGATGGTGGGATTATGAGAAAACTGGGTTTGAATAAAGCTCCAGTGGGACAGAGTCCAAGAGAAAGAACTATCCCTAGGAATGAACTGGTGCAGCTGGAGCTTAGAGAGGGCAGTGCCACCACTCTGTCTCTCTCTCTCTCTCTCCATCACTCACACACACAAACACACACACACACACACACACACACACACACACACTAGAGTTTGCTATAATCCAGAGCTATTACATAATCATGTTTCAAACAAGCACTCTGAGTCAGATAAATATACAAGTAGAAAAAAAATGAACTAAGAAATGTCATTGTTATATTTTTCATATGAATTGATTACATGCAACAACATAATGCAATTAGAGATCTTAATCAAAGTGATACCTCTCAGGTATCCACAATCTCATCCTTTTATTTATTTATTTATTTTTTATCTCTTCCAAGAATCTCCCTTCTTTACCTTCAGCTGATTAATCCTGTCCTGCAACCGCTCTTCTGATTGGACCTTGAGGAGCTCCACCTCTTCCAGGAAGTGCTGCCGCTGCCTTGATGACTCCTCCTCGAGCTCCCTGCGACACGCCTCCAATTCCCGAGCCGAGACTCCCCGCAGCTCCTACAGAGGATGTGTATTTCTTTAATGCTGCAGTTGGTCAAATTGTCACAACTTTTGTGTTGCCAAGAAAAAATAATTCAATTAAATACTCGGCGCCTCTACACACAATCACATCAATAGTAGGGATGAACAATGACTCACTCAAACAATTCTAGTGGCAATCATGAAAGCAACTCATAATTCAGAGCATGGGCTGTTCATTCATCTTGTAATACATACACACACAAAACACACACACACACCTGTAGCTGGAGTTGGTGCGTGTCGACGAGTTGCTCTTTTTCAGCAGTGAAAGTTTGCGTGAGCTCCTGCAGAGCAGTGCTGTGTTGCTGTTCGAGCTCCAAAACCTGGAAAAAAAAGTGCACAGGATGGATGGATGAACAAACCAAATCTTGCTCTTTGTTAAAACCTCTGCAACAGCAACCACAAAAAGACAACAATTAAAAATGTCTGAAATACAACTCATAACAAAAGCAAAGAGATATAATTGATACACTCTGCAGCTACAAAAAGTCAAGTACAACCAGTTTAAACATTGTCATATCACATAAACCTACAGTAGTTAATTATGGATAAGTTCAGACAGTGTAATTTAGCTCCTTACAATCCACTTCACTTGTTCTTATTGGATTATTCTGACCCAAGACACTTAGCCCTCCAAACAATTTATTTTTTATTTGCCTATAAACTGCTTCTTTTGTAAAAGGCTGTGCGCAAACTCTGCATCACAATATACTCTCCAAATAAATCAGGTAAAAGTTACAACAAATCTAAATTTTTTCCCTTTATGCAAGCATTAACTTCAAACTACTTAGCTGCCGAGGTTGTAGTGAGAACCAATGCTGCATTAAAACAATTAGATTTTTGGCTTATTAAGACACCAAAAAACAAACAATGATTGAGTTAGTACCTGTTTCTTGAGTGTTTCCAGGGCTTTGCAGTGTTGGGAATCTAAGGCCTCTTTTTGAGCTGCCAGCTCAATCTGTAAAAAGAAATAATGAAAAATCATTTTAGTGAAAGTCATTATTTTAGTTCACCATTTGCATGTATTTTAATCACTACTAAAATAATTATATTATTGATTGAATGTCAGATATTAACCAGGGGTCCACCGCCCATCTTCGTTTCTCACCTTGTGAACGTGGCTGAGTTCTGCTGCCATGGCTCTGAACTTCTCCATGTGAACTTGAGCCAGTTCTTTCCTCAGTTCCTCCCTGATCGACAGCTGCTCCACAGCATGACGCTCCATCAGCTGTTTATGTTCTGAACTCTGGTAATTTAGGACCTGACGATGCTTCTCCTCAAGTTGAACCATCTCATCACGCAGTGTCTGAGATTACAATGGTAATGAGACATTAAAAAGAACATTCAAACTGAGAAAACCAAGTCAGTGTAATTTTAAGCCTAGATAAGGCTCATTATTTTTACTGTTGTTGTGGTTTGTGTTTACTTACTTGCACTTCTTTCAAGTAAGTGGCCTCCAAAGTGTCCATATTACCCAGCATCCTCTTTTCCAGTTCATCCCTGTCTTCCTGGTGTTTGCGAGCCAATTCTGCTTCTAAAGCCTCCAACTGAGCCTGATTGGTCTCCTTAAAAACGGCCTCCAGACTTTCAAGGTCTTCCTTTTGTTTGGAAATGAGAGCTGCTTCCAAGGCAACAAGCTCGGCGTTGTGCTTGGATTCAAGCTCAACGGTCATAGCTGCAATCTCATCTCTGTGACTGGCACTGAGTGCATCGAGTTGTGCTTTGTGTTTGGCACTGAGTGTGTTCATCTCTTTGGAGTGTTTGTTCAGTAGTGTTGCTCTCTCATGTTCCAGCTCAGTTTTGTTATTGTTCTTTAGCTCTGCCACAGACATTTCATAGTCCTCGACCAATCGCTGCTCCAAAGCTGCTTTTTCCTCTTGGAGCCTGAACACAAAATCAATAAAAAGGACAGGAAATCTATGAACAACTTAGGAATGTCAAGAGTCCTAAACAGGAAACAGTTTTACAAGCAGTGGTTCTGTTCTGATTTATGGACAAACTCTGTCACCCTTGTGATGAAGGTGATTACATTCAGTTTTCAGACCCAGACAGCAGCACGGTAACTGAAATTCCAGTCTCAAAGATGTTAATTTCTCATTAACTAACGCTCTGGCAGTATATGTAATAAACAAAAAATTGATGCAGAGCAAAACTTTGAAAAACTGAATAACAGTGTTGGCCTCTTGGTCACAAAAACAATCTAAAGAAGGCATGCTGGAAATCATGAGGGCATTTTTACTCATTTGTTTACCATTTTTGATAATAAATAATTAACTTAAAAAACAGCTAAATTCAATAATTAAATCTGCATTTTTTTTTAGTCTGTGAAAAAAACAACATTTGTTTAACTATGGAATACAAACATTACTGTGGGCTATGGGCTCTAGTCAATGACGACCACCTACAGCTACAAACAAGACTTTAGTGTCCTGATCTCAAGCAGTCCTCACCTCTCTTGTGCTTGGCGGAGCTGCTCCTGTAGCTCCTGGATTTCTACAGACATGCAGCTCTTTGCTTTTTGCAGTTCACTGTCATACTGGGCCTCCAGTCTCTGTCTCACTATTAGGACCTGTGGACCTAAGAGACAACAAATTAGAAACTGACAGCTTGAATGTATTGTTTCCAAAACATCTGATCACACTGGAACCTGCAATACAGACATGTGATCGACAATCAATGAAGATCTAAAAAATAATCTTACTTTCATCATTTTCCAGAGCAACCTGAAGCGACTTTAACTTTTCTTTCTCATCATTAAGTGCTTTTTCAAGGCGTGTCCTTTCTTTCTCCATCTCTTTGTCAAAGTCTGACTTCAGGGCTGAGATCTCAGCTTCATGCTTCTCTTGAAGCTCTTCTCTCAGCATCTTCACGTCTTCTTTCACATGATCCCTCTTTTGTTTCAGGGCTTCCTCAAGATGGACGAGCTCCCCAGCAAACTCCTGTTTCAACTGCATTAGTTAGATGGAACAGTAAATAACATGATGTGAAAGTCACACTGTGTATTATTAGTATGCAGGGTTGTGTACGTACCTCTTGTGTGTTCTTCTGCATTTTTCCATCATGCTGTTCAGTCAGGGCAGCCAGTCTGTTTTCCAGGGTGTGGATGATGGTCATACTCGCCTGCAGCTCCTCAGTGTGACACCAGATCCTCTGTTCAACCTCAACCTAAGTAAAAATGACAAAAAAAAAAAAAAAAAAGTATTATATGGCTGATTGACTCAATGTCTAATTTGTTGTTTATATTATTACAATGTATCTTCTCACCTCGACCTGCCTTGCTGCCTCCATGCGGACTCTGGTCAGCTCTACAACAAAGACATTTGAAGAGATGTTTCTTTAAATTTGACAACTTCACAACAGCAAACGGGATGTTTATCTGTGTTGTTTTGTAAAGGTTTGTGTAAAACACCTTGTAGATGACTGTCAGAAAGTTTGGCTCTGAGTTGCTCCAAGTCCAAGGCGTGACGAGTCCTCATGTCCTGCAGCTCCACATAGTATTGGTCAGTGAGGTCAGATCGCACCTGATACAGAAGTAAAGAGAGTAACTGCACAGTGTACCAAGAACCAGTCGCATAATGACTAAATCAGGGACATTAAAAACACTGAATATCTACGTCTCTAAGCATCTGACCTTTCGAAGCTCTTCCTTAAAGTCGAGAGCCAAAGAGGATCGCAGATTAGAAAGGTCCATTGTGTGTTTCTCCTCCAGCTGTAGCCTCAAAGTGTCAAGCATTTCCTAGATAACAAACAGTAATATGCCGCTTCATTCAGAAAACCTCCAAAACTTTAAAGCATAATAATTTTCAGACAGTACCAGCAGCATGTCACATATGTTCACCCCCTACCTTCTGTTTCTCCAGCCTGATAGTTTCAGACCGATCATCATCTTCTTCCCCAGCTTGACCTTGAGACAGAGTACTGAAACAGAGACCCCAGACGTAGATATTTACTTGTCAGTCTCGAGTACATGCATCTCATCTGAGACTCTGACCAACTGACATACCTGTCATCTGTGGTTTTAAGCACAGATTCCTCCAAGGCACTTTCTACGAGCCTCAGCTGGAGCAGAGTAATTTCCTCTCTGTAGCTCTCCTCTGCTGCACGCAACCGCTTCTCGAAATACCTGAGGGAGGATGAAGGAAAACATGTATAGTTTTTGTAAAACTGACAGTAGACTGGGTAAACACAGGGCAAAGTATTTCAATGACAAAAAAAAAAACTAATTTAGATATTGGTTTACAATCTAATTGTTATATTTCAAAGTTAATATTGTGAGAATTAACTCATCAAGACTGAGAATTCATTAGTGCCTGCTTATGCTCTCATACCTCCTCAGGCTTTCCAGCTCAGCCTCATTCTGCTCTTTAATTTCTCTTTTTTGTTCATTAAACTCCATCTTTAGGCGTTCAATGTCATCAACACGAGATGAGCGAGCTAGCAGCTGCTCCTTAAGCTCTGTAAGACAATAAAGTGGTCAAAGAAAGGAGAGGGAAGTTCACAATAACAGTTTAATAACTGAAAATGACATTTTTCAGGTTCTTTTATCTGTGTCAGAATCATCCAGAATAGCCACTGCTAATAAAGTACAAGGTGACTTTATTAACATGTCTTTTACATATTGCATGTGGTCAGTTTTTAATATTTTAACTGAATAATAAAATTAATTCAGCACATGTAGAAAATAAAAAAATCAAACAGATGTTAGGCTGGCATATTAATCTCACCTCCCAACTCTTGACGACTAGTCCTCATGCTCTCCAGCTGGGTCCACAGCTGGCTTACCTCCTGTTCTGAGCTCTGTTTGAGCAAGGTCTTCTCCTCTTGCAAGCCGACAACCTGGTCGACAAAAAAGGAAACATCAATTTGTGAAATTTAAAAACACAAAACAGCAGGATTTAAGATTTGAACATCCGAAATGCCCAGATAATGAACACATAATTTTTAAAGTCACACAATGCATGTGGTGTGACTTTTGAGACAAGAAATAAGTCACAACTCAACAACGTGCGTTTCAGTGAACTAACCTCTTTCTGTAGTTGCTGCTCTCTCTCCTCTAGATGGCGCACTTGCTGCTCTTTCTGCTGCAGCACTGCTTTGTGACTAGAAACAAGCTCCTCCAAAGAACCTAACCAATATTCACAGCACAGGAAGCAAAGCATTCATTTGGAGAAATTTGGGCACAAAACACGGGCATGCAAAAAGTACAAGGAGCACCATGTTGAATATAAATGAGCAGAAACGGTTTGCTAATATTTGCAGACTGAAAAAAAGTCTAATTTAACCACTTTGTAGATGCAATCAATTCATAATTGTATTTTTTAAGAGGATTGTGCAACCTAATAAAATATGTACTCCTAATGAGGACTAAGAGACAGGGTTGGAACTCACGAGCAGCAGTATCTCTGTCAGCCCAGGCCTGTTTCACCTCCTCCTCTAGGTTCTGGGTCTGCTCTTTACTGGAGGTTTGGAGTTCCACCAGTTCGGCCTGAGACTGCTCCAGTTCGGACTGGGTCTGGGACAGAGCTTCCCGGGTTTCAGTTAGAGCTTTATTAGTCTCAGCGAGGGAGGCCTGTGTGTTGATGAGTTCTGTTTGGGTGGCAGCAAGCTTGTCCTGAATCTCTGACAGAGTTGTCTGAAAGTTTGCCTGGGTGCTCGCAGCCTCTTTTTCCAACTGTGCCCGAAGAGCCTGAATTAAAAAAAACAAAAAAAAAGATAATTTATCGTATGTAACTGTCACAACATAAAGATATTTGAAACTTCTTTACATTTAAATTGCAACAAAATGCTAAATTTGCATTAAAAAAATTAACCTGCATGTCTTTGGTCTGCTTTTCATCCACTGCAGCTCTTTCCTGGGCAACACGAGTCTCCCACTGCTGCTTCAACTCATCTGAAAACACACAGTTAAATGAAAGGATTCACTTGGTGTAAGAATTTGAAGGCTACATCTGTCATTGTGCTCTCAGTAAAGAATGAGGATGATTCACCTATAGCTGCAATGGTGCGAATGTGAAGTGCAACTAAAGGCAAACATGAACTACTGAGAGGAAGTCTCCCTCCCACTCTCTCATCTGCACTCACCCATGTCTTGTTGGTGCAGCTCACGCAGTCTCTCCTGCTGCTCCTGGTTCTGCTGCTTGATCTGGTCCAGTTCTGACTGATGGCGGGCCTGCAGCGTTGCACTTTCTTGGAGGAATGTCTCCCTCATGGAGGCCTGGACTTTGCTGACAGTAGACTCCTGCTCTTCCTGCATGTTTACCTGAGAGTGCTCCAGCTGGGACATGTGGGCTGTGGTCAGACTCAGATGCAGGGCTTCAAGCTCAAATTTCTTTTGAGCCTAAAAGGAAGACACCACAAGAGGCAGTTTGTGTAAGAGCGAATCACGAGTCTTTTAGTAACTGTAGGTGTGGGGAAAGTGGGTATGCATTACATTTGTACTGTATCTGACACAGTATTTCTCCACTTGCAGTATTAGTGCAGTATACCTTCTATATGCTTTGGCTGAGTCTATTACAGAGTGTTTGTATAGAAAGTACCTGTGCCTGCTGCAGTTCAACCTGGTGGGCAGCCTCCATGCTCTCCCTCAGCTCCAAAGACACCTCCGACCTCAGTCGACTGACCTCCTCATTGTGTTTAGCGTTCAGTTCTGAAACCATCCTCTCATGCTCGCGTTCAGTTACCTGAATGGAAGAAAGAAGGGGAGACAAGAAAACCTGAATAATGACACAGGAAATGGTGGAAACGTACAAGCACTTTATGTTTGGTAAGATGCCCTACAGAGAAATCTCCAGTAACTAATACCTGTTTGATGAGGCTGATCTGTCGTTTCTGTTCTTCTTCCATATCGGCCTGCTGCTTCAGTAGCTCTGTCTCCAGGTGAGTATTCAACTCCGACATCTACACATTCATGCAAATAAAGATAAAAACAAAATATCAAGCTATTAAAAAGTTCATCATCATGTTGCACAATCCTCTTTAGCTGACAAATGTCAATTCAAAATGTGTATCAATTTACATAGAAACAACATCTGCGCAGTTTGTAACTCCCACCTCTTGTTGATGTTTCTCCACCAGGTCTTTTATCTCCTGCTGGTGAGATGCTTTGAGAGTCTCTGTAGCCTCCTCCACAGCCAGGAGCTGTTTCTCGATGAGAGACTTCACCTCCTCTTCCTTCGCCTTCATCTTCTTCTCTAATAGATGAGTCACATCAAGGAGATCTTTCTCCTTCTCCTGCCTCTCCACCTCCCATTTCTCCCTCTCTTCAGCCAACTGTGAAAAAGATTTTGTGCATCACATTAATCTCTGGACAGATTCTCATTCTAATGTGTTTGCACAATAGCAGAGAAAATTAAGCCATGTTATTACATTATCTCTCACCTCAACATCTTTGGCTTTCAGCATGTTCTCAAATTGTTCCAGTTCCTCCTCTAGGACTTGTTCCATTTTTTTTATCCGGTCATCCATCTCTTCCTCTTTTCTCCTGTGCTCCTCCCTCTGCTGCTCAGACTGAGCCTGGGCCTCCTCCAAACAGGCCAGGTTTTGTCTCAGACAGGAGATCTGAGATTCCAGCTCATTCTTCTCCTTTTCAGCTCGGTCCACACTGTCCTGGCTCTCCTGCAGCTCTGTCCGCAGGCTCTCCACTTCTGTTTGGACATTTACAATCTGCACACGTGTCGTTTCAAGCTCCTTCAATACTGTGTCGAGCTCCGAAGTCTTTTGACTTAGCAGGGCTGATGTGGTTTTATGCTGTGTTTTTGTCTCTTCTAGCTCTGACATGAGACACTCACAGTTGGCCTAAAAAAGAGAAGACAGGAGAACGACAACATTTTATACAATAGTAGTTTCTTATCGACTAATTGACTCCATTCAAAGTCTCTAGCATGTTCCTATCCTAATTACAGCGTTAACACAAACCCATTTATTATTCTGATGTACCTGTAGTGTTTGAAGTTGGTTGTCATCTCTGTGTTTTGAGCTCTTTTTAGCGGAGTCTGCAGTTTGCTTTATCTCCTGCAGAGACGACAACAGCAGCTCCTGCTGCTTTTGATGAGCCTCTTTTTCCTGCTCCTTCTTAAGCTCCCCTACCAGTTTATCTTCCTCCTCTGATGAAGAGGTAGCAGGGGCAAGCAGGGAGGTTTCAGCTTCCTCTCCTGACAACATTACTGCATTCTCCTTTTCCATTTCCTCCAATAAGGCACTACATTTGTTCTTAAGGTTGTCTTGTTCATGAGGTTTCAGGTTCATCTTCTCCTCCAAGTCTCTCCTCTTGTCCTTCTCCTCCTCTAGTTCCCACAGAGCTTGTCTGAGCTCTTCTGTTACTTGAGCCCATCTGAACAGAAAGATAATTTTTAAAATGTTGAATGAAGAATCCATCTTTCTTGTCTTTATTATTAATTAGTACATAATTTAAACAACCACACACCAAATTTGAAAGCTGATGGTTAAATAAGAGTTATTTAATAATTAGGTGATTCATAAACCAGAATAGAAGAATTTTTTAAAATCACGACTAAAACTAAAGTTTACAGCATCTTGCAAAAGAAACCAACAAATAAGACTTGGGGTTAGTTCCTCATAAAAGACAGATGACTTGATTACCTGCTCCTTGCCTCCTCCAGCTCTTCTCCAGTCTTAAAGACTTCCTCCTTTAACACATTCAACTCCCTGTCCTTCAGAGCCAGCTCCTCAAGGAGCTCCCCACACTGCTGATTCAGCAGTTGTTTTCCCAAGTCCGTCTCCTCAAACTGCTGCTCGGACATTTTACTCCTCTCCATTTGGTCAGGGGTGGAGCTGTGAAGCCACAGAGACTCAGGATTGGACTCATCGTCCTCAGGGACACAGAACTGCGAGCTCGAGACGTTGTGGACGTTGTCGTTTTCTTCATGGAGACGGTTTGAAATTGACAACAGGGGCTCATCTCCAAACACTTCACTGTTCAACTCAAAACTGTGGAGACAGACAAAGACAAATTACTAATCTGTGAAACAAACATAACTACAGGCAGAATAAAACATGTAGATAATGCAATGCAATGATAATTTGTCTCACCTGTTGTCTGCAGAGATGTCCAGCTGGTTGCACTGCTCGAAGCTTTCATTTACCACTGAGGACTGTGAGTGTGCGAGAGGGGCTGAAGCTAAGTAACGCTCCATCAGAACATCCTCAGGTACTGATGCATTCATACAGTCCAGATCGGATCCACTTTCCAGATTGGCCTCGGAGCTAAAACCAGCTTTTGCTTGGTTCTGGCGATTTTTAGAAGCTTTGAGTCCGATGACCTCCTCCTCTCTAAACTTAAGTTCTTTCTCCCGCTCATCTAACTGTTGCCTGACCCGCTCTACCTCCTCTCTGTGCTCCTCTTTGATCCTCTTCATCTCCTCCTTAAGACTCTGGAGACAAAGGGCCGAGCTGGCAACCTCTTCCTCCTGAAGCCTCTTTCTCAGCTCCAACACTTCTCTGTTTAGCTTCTCCTTCTCCTCTTTGTACTGCTGCATCTCAAGGCACTGAGTTTGGACTTGGCTTAATTGGGTTTGCAGGTTTTGCAGCTGTGCCTCCCTTTCTTTCCGCTCCTCTTCCCTCCCTTGTTTCTCCTTCTCCAGCAAAGAAAGCACATGTTGGTTTTTCTCCATCTCCTCTGCTAGCTCGGCACATATGCGCTGGCTGTTCTTCCTTTCTTCTTCGAGCTCAGTCCTCAACTTTTCCAGGACAGTGTCTAACTCAGTGTCACCTTCAGCATCTGATTGCGAGCCTGGGCTTGTACTTCCTGATCCCTCCTTTGCGGCCTCCTTATGGTTGCTGTTTGCATCTTGAGAAGGATGGCCAGGGTGAGGCAGCTGTCGATTAAGGTTCGGGACTTCAGCCCCCGATTGATTTTTGATTCGTAGAAACTCTACGCTAGTCTGTGTGAAAGACAGTTCAGAGAATGTACAAGTGTAGTTAATATTGTAAGTAACAAAATGGCTAAAGTGCTGCCACATATTTAGCTTTGAGTGGGACTGACCTGCTGGAGTTGTTTCTGCAGCGCCTGAATCTGCCCGGCCAGGGACTGAGCCTCCAGTTGTACCTCGTCTCTGCTGGCCAGGGCTTCTTGCAAGTTGGAGCTGAGTTTGGCAATAATTTCATTTCGCTTCTCCACAGCCTGCTGTAACTGCTGCAAATGTAAAAAGCATGGGACAATTTTATAAGCAAATGAGACCAACACTCACACACTTTATCAAATACGTGTAGGGCAACACACTTCGAGTCTACAGCATTTAAAATTTTTCTTCTGTGTGGCCAACCAGACATCAGACTGCATGTTTGACCTTTTGAAAACACTAATGTTCAGATGCCTACAATACTTTCTGGTTGTATTAAAACAGGGGAAACTATTTCCCCATAGTTAAAAAAGAAAAAGACATTAAAGCATCATATTTTTTAATCTGAATGAAACACGTGAAGCATTATGTGACTCTATTATCACTTACATTAACATAATTACAGACATTTGACCTGAAGACACTCTGCAACCTCATTCTTTTATCCATAAACCTTCATATTCTGGATGGACTATGCTACATTTTTAGATTGAAGCAGCCATGCAGAAGAGGAGACTGCTACATTCCCCATGGGTTAGAGATGACACAGAAATTCACAAACCTTCTTCCTCACACACACAGTATTTCCACAACAAGACTTCTATTGTCACAGCAGGTAAACAAAGCATGAAACCCAAGCGAACCAAATAACCCCAACACAGTGATTTACAAAGCACAGCAGCACGTACACCAGACTGATCTATGGAGCGGCTGCAGGAAGCAGTTTTCAGTGTGTGAATATAGAGCTTAGGATTATGATGTCAAGTATGTTACAGTATTCACGACATTAAACCTATTTTGCAAGTCATTTCCAGTCATAGCTAAATCCAGCTGGGTTTTGGTAGCAACAATACTAAAGTAGAGCCAAAAGAAACTACTTAAACTAAAATGACAGAATTGTGCCACATGAAGCTGTATTTTTAGTCCGATTCTTCAACATGCATGTAATTGTTTAACATATTAAATCTTTTAAAAAACATGAATTATGAATTTTGTGTACCTTGAGCTGCTCTTTGCCAGTAAGTGCAGCCAGCTCCTCTTCTCTCAGGGCGTCCACGGGGGAGAGGCTTCGCTCCGGGGTGGGAGGCTGGTCATCCTGTTTGTTCTGCTGAACGTCTGGTTTCCCGGGATCCTAAAGGATCAACACAAAACGTAATTAAGTCTCGTCTTCATCAAATCAAAAACTCAGTATAAACCACATGCCACAAATGTATACATTTAATCCTGTTGATGGATTTTCCCTTTAAACAAAAGGAGTAAATAGTGCCACAGATAATCCTGGTCAGGTTGCTATGACAACATGGCCTAGAGGCAATGTGATGGTTAGTGACCCATTTCTCTAATGTATGTTTACCAGACAGGGGGCAGAGACCACTTGTTAAAGCATACAGTGAGTAAATAAAATTAGACAACTACAAGAGGTCAAGTGGTGTGACCCATAAATAAACCTGGGTGAAGTCATGCAGTAAAAACTGTGTGTGAGGAAACTATCCATCTGTTTCATGTAAACGAACAGTCTTATGGTCAGCACAAATCATATTTCTCAGTATCCTCAGTAACTCCATTGATGCATGGCTGATAATCACTGTGCAATCTGTGGTTTACCTCATGGTTTGTCTCGCGGCTCAGCTGTGTGGCATTGGCTGATGGAAGAGCTGGTTCTACGGGACGGCCTTGCGTCGAGCCGTCATTCTGCGAGACAGTCTGGCCCTTCCTCTTCTGCGTCTTTTTCGGCGCCCCCGCACCGTTGCTTTTCGCCCGCTTCTGTCTGAAGCTAGCAAGCTGCGAAGGAAGGACAGTGACAGGTAGACGGACACATAGGTCAGCACCACCGAGCACCACCACACTACCAGCATGGTGAAGCTCAGGGTCTAAATGTGAGAAGGGCCAACAGTCCAGATTTATCTCCTCCAAATTACAAAAGAAAAAAAAGAAAGTAATCAAAATATTACTTGGAAGTTATGACGTAAAGCAAAAATACAAATGTTTAAGTATTTTTAGAGTTCGAAGAGGAAAAGAGAAAAGATTTGATTTTGATGAGTCAGTTGAGCAGCAAAAAAAGAAAACCCAACAAAGCAAGAAGAAATCCCAAACTCAAATCCAAAATAGACCACACCATAACCTGGCAAGGTATCTCAAGTTCAAAATGAGGTGATGATACTAAATTCTCTCAAATCTCCAGAGAGCTGTAGCAGGCCCATGAGAAGTGCAGATTTTAGTGACACACATTGGACACCTTCTCAGCAGACCAGAAACAGAGCAAGGGCAAAAAAGTGCACAACTGTCACTGTGCATTTTTCAGCTTGAAGGAAAGTCAAAATCAATAAGAAGCAAAGTAGCTGCCTGGAGCTTTTCAAAGCATCTCAAAAGTCTCCTCTGAAGCCACAAAAAGGATTAAGAAATCAGGAATCTTAACCTGAGAAGTGCATCCACTGTAAAAAACATAATTCCCAATCAAGCCATAATAATTCCAGAGGAACCGATTTGGTGGAAATTCACCTCAGGCTGTTTCTCTTTGCAACACACTCCTCCTCTTTTTAGTGCTGCCTCTCTCTCCAGGCCTGTGTCTCTCTTCTTTAAGCAGCTTAAATCAGATTACAGCAGTTCACACTGTGACAGAGACCCTCATGATGCTCTCCATCAATATCTGACAGTCAATCATTGTCCTCCTTTCTTGCTGGTGGTCAGACCTGCCAATTCTTCCTCATGACGGCAGTTGCTCCACTGTCCAGATGGAGATCTTACCGTCTGCAGACAACAGCACAGTCAGCCCAACCTCTCATCCTCAAACTCCCAGCTACAGCCAATGTGCAGAGGAGAGGAGAGGGATCCACAAACTCTGGATAGAGGATGGCATGTGTCTAGATTAAGGAAGGAGGGTGGAGACTGGGGGATGCATTCACACAGAGAGGAGGAGACAGAGCTCTGTGTGTGGCGAGCAGCATCAGCGTGTGCATACTCAATTTAATTTGAGATTACATGGCCCTGGGAGACCTACTTGTTGCTTTGTGTGATGACTCACATACATGATCAATTGCAGCACTCTGTGTTGCATGTGTGTCAATGTTTGTGTTAAAGACAGGTAACATGCCTAATCATAAACCACATTGTAAGTTTTGCTTTGTACTCCCCATTTAGCACCATGAAATGCATCCATCACTGAAACAACCTCTCAATTGTGACAGCTGAAACCAGGTTCAACCTTTGGTTAAAAACAATAATTCTATCAACTCCAGCAAATCTAAACGTCTTCCCACCTCAAATCATTGGCTTTCTTACTAATTAATCACTTAAAACCCCACCCATACTTCTTCCAGCTTTCTATTCACTGCCTCCGCCTGCCACAAAACACATCACATCTCAGAAAGACATCAGCCAGATGAGCTGTGTTTAGCCCAAGGCCATTTCCGCACAACTGAGCGTCTGACTAACCAGCTGGCTGGAGCTTATTGTTGTTAAATCAGATGCAACTGGGCTGCTCAATGCTGCTACTGTGTTTTTGACAATGTCAACACTACAACATGGTGCTGCATCAAATGATGGCCTTTTTTTTTGTCCACGTTTGTGTTTGTCAGTAATTTTTATACAAGTGTACCATGCTTTCAAGGTGGCAGAAAAATCAGAGTGTTTTGATGCAGCAAACAGAGTAAAGACAACTGACAGCACTGCATTACCATAGCAACATCATCCATGTGAGATGCAAGCGCAACATACTCAACCTTATCAAATCTCATGGGCTCACTGCACCACCTGATGGCCTACAACCAGCATAACACTGTATATAAGGTGCATTATGTTTGTTGATAGCAATCACACCACAGTCCAGAAAAGTAGTAGAAAGTCCTGATTTTCTACCCAAAAGACAAAAAGAAAAGAAAAAAGGACAACAAGAAGATAGAAGTCAAAGTAAAACTCAGGAGCTCACATTCCCAAGACAATATCAAACGTCTCTACCAGTCACCATTTTTCTTTACTTACCGACTGACTTCGAGGCATATCGGTAGATTTCTGTCATAAGGAATATCAAGGTTTTAGTTATGTTAATTTCTATGTGCCACACATCCTAGTAATGTACTATACAAATCTTCTGAATCAGTTCCACTATGAGTTGGATTTGGACAACAGAAATTCAATTAGCCATTATGAACAGGTGGCCTAGTTTTAATTGTCCTGTTATTAGACAACGCTCTTTGTTGTTACCACTATCAGGTCAAGCCATTCTTGATTACTGGCCCATTACTAATACTGCATCCCACTGAAGTAAAAACAGCTGCTTATCTTTTCAGTGCAGTTTTTCTCACAGTGATGAAAAACTGGCATATGGGATAGTGCATCTTGTACAATGATACAGTAATCAGCTCTTGTAAAGGTTACTACGATGCAACTTAATACCACTTTTTAGGCAGCAGTAGGGAAGGGAGCATGATGAGAACGACCAATATTTAATAAGATCTAAAACTGAGACTCTTGGGTAAAACATTTTATTGTTTTTAGGGTTCGAGACTGTGTCATAATCCCTATACACTTATAGACGTCTTTCATTGGGAATGTACCTGTAAAATATTTGAAAGTCGACTCAGACAAAAACAGCCGCTGCACCTGCACTGTGTCTTCACATGACTCATGGGCGGCATTTTAAAATGCATATATAAAAATCAAGTTACTACTTCCTCTAGTCTTTATAAATGGGCACATATATCTGTCATTCTTGGACTCCAAACAACTCCTGATTTGATTCATTAGCTTGATAACCTACTCCATAAACGTTGTCCTTATCGTTTGCCATCAATTCGCGGCAAAATGCGCGGCGAACGCCTGTAATTCGCCTGGAAAACATGAATCTAAGCAACGACAGTAACAATTTTGGAGGTGGTTGTAGTTCACAGTGGAGAAACGCAACGCTATGACAAAAGAGTTTGCTAACTGTTAGCCTTCAGTATTAGCATGCGTTACATGTTAGCAACAAACCTTAGCTCTCCCAGCTTCTAGTTTCCTCTGCCGTTCATCTTCATCCATGACTTGGTTTAAAAGAAGCCGTGAAAAGTTTAGGACATAAGTCCTAATTCACCTGAAAAGCACCACAGACCTTCATACGTGAAATAAGTTAAGCTACAACAAAAATCTTGGAGCTTCCTTTACATACAACTGTCAACAGATAATATTCAATATGGCCGCCAAGTCAGTTCAACTCCGCCCTTATTGAGTTTCCTTGAATCCGCACTCCAATCAACTCGTTACATTCTACGTCTTCAGCCAATAGGATTTACGCATCTTAAATTTCTTCCCGCATAACTTAAAAATCTACCGCCCATCTAATACGTCACTCAAAACTACAACCTAGCTGCCCAATTAGATGGCTGTATCAAGCCGCCTATCTTGGATTGACGGTCATTGTAGCCAATCGGAGTACGCCAATACAAACCAAATCTCTGCCCTCCTCTGTGTTTTGAATGTACAGAATCCGCCACTGGTTGAGGAGTTTCTAGCATGTTTCGAAAGCAAAAGAACAACCAAACCTGAAAACTGGTGGGCAGTTAGAAAGGAGTATATTAACTGGATCATACTACAAGTATCTAAAACCAGAACAGCAACCGTATTCTCCTTGTTTATGCATATTTTGTCTTTAATTAACACACTTTATATATCTGTAAGGAATTACCATGCAATTTATCCACTCAGTGCATTTCTGTTTATTTACCCTGCCCTACAATCATAGGTTCATCATTGTCCAAACACCCAGTTAAAATTTAAAGACAAGTTTTAGGCTCAGTGTGTTGTAACTAACTATTCACGAAAACAACATATTAATGTAAAATGTCAAACATGTAGACTTGGTACAATTGTTTCATTCTAATAGCCTATTTACACTGCCTCACTCTTTGCAGCATAGAAACCAGACCTAGCAGGTTTACATGCCATGGTGCCAGCAGTAAACAGGTGTGTGCCATGGCAACCACAGTGTGGCTTTAGTTTTACTGGGACAACAAGGTGCACACAGACCCTGTGCTTTCAGGTAATGTCAATATTCCAGTAAAAATATTTGCCGACATGTCCGTTAGGATGTATAATTACAAAATTTCAAACAGTTATGTTTATTTGTCCAAACAGAATGTTACAATAATGCTGCCTCTTCCTTGGTGTCATTGTGTAGGTTGCAGTTCTCTGGTTGATCAGATGACAAGACTCAGACTCAAACTGCTAGAGAAGGTAGGTGAGATGCAGAGTATTTTAGATTTTCAAGTTGAAATACTTCCTTTGCCTTTTTCCTGCTTCTCTTGAGAATTAAATATCAAATTCTGATGGAACTTCATAGAGACTGGAAAGCAAAAAGGACAATATGGACGACAGAGCAGAGTCTCCTCAGTCTGCAAGTAAGATATAGATTGTTGTTTTAACTGTGGAAGATATTAACTTATCTTGCAGTGACATTTATTTTTCATTCATGTAGCTGACTCTAAAATGACTTGGTGGTAAATAGGTAATATGCTATGGTGCCATTCAGTTTAATGTATGTGGTAGTGCACTTATGTTAAGTTGAGCATTAACAGTGAACAAGCAAAATCTATTGCTGATCGAGATGATGTGATAACTGCTGCTTGTAGCCAGCAGTGTCTGCAGGATGTTGACTAATTAGCAATTAGTAGTAAAACTGGCTAATCATCACTGCTTTCTAGTGACACCTGCGCACCTCTGTACATCCTTCAACATCCATACAATCTACTAACACTCCATACACCCCCTACACTACTAATCCTAATGAGAACCACATCCCACAGTTTCTTAATATTCAGGTGTATACTTTGAGTTATTTTTGTTAAATAAATCAATTGGTTGATCAGAAAACATGCTTTGTATTTGTCATGGCCCATTGATTGATTTAGCAGCTGATTTATTTACATTAAAAATGTATTAGACTTAGTTGATATGGAATCTGGCAACTTTGTCTTCTCAGGGAGTTATGATGGACAGATGGACGCACTCCATCGTGCACTGAAACGGAAGCAGGACCTGCTGCAAAGACTGAGCGTCAGTAAAAAAAATAACTTAATATTTCAACATGGCTTTTTTTCCCCACATATAACTTACCAATATTATTAAATTGAAGCCAGAAGAACTTCGGGAATTTTCAGTATTTGCTGTTTCACCTGTAATTGTAAGAGGCTGTACATTTCTGTGCAGGAGCAGTATATGTTAGAGGACCTCAACAGACCTCACACCTGGGGAGGGTCACGAAGACAGTACCAGTCGCACTTCAACACTGCCCCTCAGCTGCCTCCACAACCTCCACCCATGGCACCCACCCACATCCACCAGCCAGCGACCATTCTCCCCGTCTTGCTCCCTCCACCACCCGCCCTACCTCAGCCTCCACCTATCATCCAACAGACTGTGAGCATTAATCTGTACAACAGCCCAGTCCCTTCAGATGTATTACTCTGTTTCTTTATGGTCTGTGAAGTGTATTTAATCTTCTTTTCCTTCTTGTGATCTCTGCTCCCTCCAATGAGTACAAGAACAGTATATGTTTGCAGGGATCAGAGTTAATGTGCTTTGCTAAAGTCCTTAAGAAAAACTTTTTCTTGTGTTCCTGTATTATACTATTATACCATATTAATTTTCATGCTTGATTTGATTTAGTTTTCCATCTATGCATTTTGGGCTTATAAGCAGAAACTTTCAAAATATCAGGATTTGGATTTTGCACAAATAATTACTGCAAATTGTGTTAACCTGAAAAAGTAATGGGAGGGAGAAAAATCACTAAGAAAACAGGCATTCTTGTGTTTGCATGTGCACAAAAATTAATAACAAAAAAATTCCCCTCTCCATGCAGCTTCCCCAGCACCCTGCCACCATCATACAACAGCTACCACAACAGCAGCCTCTGTTTACTCAGATTCCTCCACCTCATTCCTACCCTGCACCACGTCCAGGGAGCATCAAAGAGGGTGTGTAAGAACTGTACAGTGTATGTTTTGGGGTCTTCCTGGATTTGTATGATTGTGTATATATTTTTTTGTGTTAGATATGGTGGAGCTGATGCTGATGCAAAACGCCCAGATGCATCAGATCATAATGCACAATATGATGCTGAAAGCCATGCCTTCTATGGCCCTGTCACCACCTGGAGGGACCAGTCACTGTACACCTCACACTACATATCTTGGACTAGTATGCACAAAGACACACACACTCTGTGATTGTGACAATGCAGAAAATCTCAGACCCTTAAAATGATGATTTCTATCTGTCAGTAAAGTCTCAAATCTGTATTTCTAGGATGGTTACCAAGGAAACCATATTTTTGTAAGGCCAGATGTCAAGCCAAAGGGGAGTGCTGTCCACCACCATCATCATCACCATGGTCTAACCCCTGCAGGACCACAGCTGCCTCCTATCTACTACCCTACATGGCAACCAGAAGTGTCATCTGTCCCAGCAGGAACAACAGCAGGACACTTACCATCATTACACCATCCAACAGCCCCTGTTACACTTCCGCCTTTGTAAATTGCAGACATACACACACATACACACAACATATACATTAATAGACAATCACAAAATGAAAGAGCAGATTAATTTGGAAATGTAAAATTAACAAATATTGCATGTAAAAAGTGAAGATCTGGATACTTTATGAATGCACTGTTAATAAACAGCATATACTCTTGTTTCTGAATCAAAAACTGCATGGAAAACACTTTCGTTTGGATGTAATGCTGAGCAATCATTGAACAAGTAACTCCAACCAGAAGTATTTTTCATATCCTGTATGATCTATGTAGACCTGTATGATAACAGACAATAAAAACAGAGCAAGCGTCAAAAGAAAACGAGGCGCACCAACTGAGCCATGCAAATCTGATGCGCTTAATGCTTATCCTCCAATTTTATTTACTCTTACACTATTTGAGTTTGCATATAGTTTCTGTTCAGTGTCAACAATTGTGCAGCTGTGTGGTGCAGCCATACAGTCTATGGGTGCAGCTGACTGATCTGCAGGAATTGTACGGTGATGTCATTTGAACATGAACCAAAAGTCTCATGTGGTAATGTTTACATGTGGAGTCCATGCGAAGATGACTTATGGTGCCCCCAATAAACATGCGTACATAAAGACACCCATCACCAATAATACCACCAGTTACTGAAACCCTGATATGATCTCTGCTCCGTTCACAAGTTAAAGCAATGAGTTGGATAATCGCTAGAAACGGAATTTTACTTTTGCTCGTGTGAGTTACTAATCGTTTGTAATAAAGCTGAGATGGGATGAATGAGAAAAGAGAAATCGCCCGAACAGGGACTTGAACCCTGGACCCTCAGATTAAAAGTCTGATGCTCTACCGACTGAGCTATCCGGGCTCTGCTTAGCAGCGGCGGATGACTGTTTTTCACGATACAAGACGACTTCAACACAACGTTGACGGAGTTGTTTTTACTTTTGTTGGGTATTTCTTCCTTTGTACGGAAAGCTCCCTGCACCAATGAATTGCATTATGTTTGTAGCTATCTATGCTAGCAAGCTAAACGTGGGCTAGCTTCGGCTAACAAAGTCTTTCGTAACTAATGACGTAGTTAACGAAAATGTGGCTAAATGAAATGTCATGTCCACCAAAGCGAATAAAATGCAATTAACTAATCATAATCGGTCTTTCACGATATGTATGATTAGCCTATTTTTGATTAACCAATTATTCATCCTCATTTCGGTGTCCACACAAAGTCATTGCCTTGTCTTTAATAGATGACTTTACAACTGTACAAAATGGTATTTTACAGGGTCTAAAAAACAAAAAACTAACAGCAATCACTGGTAAACTGAAATCACTGCATCCATTTGAGCGTGATGTCCGTCCAGCAGTGTGACAGTGCTTCCTTATCCCGATCCAAGTGTACAACAAAACAGACAACACAACAGAAATCACACACCCTTGATTCACAGGTGAAGATCATCATGGCACATCCCTTTGATAAATAAAATAATTAAAAAATATGTATACGAAAATATACACATACACACAATCCAAGTTAAATGACACCCTCTGCATTAACAAATTATTAAAGTGCATATTTCCTCATTTACAGAACTGGTTTAATGACAGGGAACCTGCCATGCTGTGATTAAGCAGGGTGTGGTGCGTGGAACATTATTTCTATTGTGTAGGTTTGATCTACCTTCAACTCTTGAAGAAAGAGTTGGTGATGTTCATGCACTTGAGCTTAGATTTGTGTTTGTATGGCAGAGAAGTCAGTATTACATGCTTAAAGCAGCTGTTTTTGTTTGCTGAACCCTTTAGCAAGTCTATTGAAACATGAATGAAACAAAACTTCGGTGACATCAGATTAAAATGTGCTTGCATACAGCGTCTCTGATCACACATCACAACATACTGGCCATACCATTGTGTAAATCCGATAAATTCAGTATTCCCCGTGGGCAAAAAACCCTGATAACATTTATTTACACAGTGCATGTGTGCATGCAAAATACAGCACCGCTCTGCACAATTCATCTTTTAAACAAACATCTATCTGTGCAAACTAAGCCAGATTTCAGGAGAAGTTTCAGGACATTTTAGAAAATTCACTTGTTAAGCAATAAATCAAAGAATTAGAAAATATGTCATTAAAAATACCAGGTGAATTTCATACTAGTTGAGGCCTTTGTGTGTTTTGCAAAGAGGCAAAATGCAAGCTGAAATACAGAACACAGGGTAGGACACACAGTCTCTTGACACAATGAACGTCTGTGTCTCATCAGCATCTTTCTAAACACATTTTGGTGAAAGCTTTCATTGTAGAGGAGCTACCATACATTCTTCAATTTTCCTCTCATGCCATCTGATTTGTAAAAGTGGGAGCCGTACGGACACAATCTGGATGGTTGTGGTCAGATTTTTTGGCAAATAGTTTTTTTCTACACCAAGGTACCAGGGATGCCACCAGCAGCGCTGCAAAATTATTGTTCACATTGCAACAACACATGCGCTTTCATTATGTGATCTTTTGACATTACAAAAAATGTGTAGTGTAATCTGACATTATAAGTTGCTATTAGAAATAACTTGATCCTGCAGGTCCTCTTCTTATAATTAGACGTGTACCCTGTGTGCCTGTTCAGGCATGAAGTTAAGTCGTATGGTAAGTCATGGATATCCTAAGTTCACTGTATTTTTTAATGGCCAATGGCGAGATCAATCCAAAGGGTTCCACTATTTAAGCATTTGAAGGGATTGTTGTACACCCCTCTTGCACATTTCCCTCTTCATCTGTCAGATCAGATGGTCAGTCCTGGAGAAGGGTTTGGACAAGGATGGTGACGCGTGTTCAGGTATCTATACAGGGTATGATGCTGATACTTATTCACATGGCTTGATTATGTGACCTAAAATGAGAGAAAGAAAACAAAAACATCCATTTACTCACAGATCACACAGGCAAAGTAATGTTGTTGTTCCAGTCACACAGTCAAACAGTTTGTACCTTGTGTATGCGAGGAGGCATCTCATCCTCTGAGCTCTCCTCTGGTAGTGGCTCATGGTGTCGTGGTGCCGCCTGACCCTCCTCTGCCCATCCTCCCATTGGCACACGAGCCGACCTCATGACCTTTCCCCCTGCACCAAAAGAATCTAGAAAACAGACGGGCACACACTTTGTATTTCAAAAAGATCTGTATAACAACTGTACGGCTACTGAGCAGTAAAGCTGATTGAAACAAATATTGAAATACTCTACGTACAGGTCTTGAAAGTTCTGAGAAAGGAGAATTTATTTCCATATGTTTACACTAGGGTTAAAAATCTTTTCTTGATTTGTAAACACACTTAAGTGAAGTATTTCTGGCCTGAAGTTGATCCTCAGTCTCATTCTAAAACTTAATAATTTTCTGAATATGTAGTTGTTTAATGAACATGCATGAGTCATAAAGTAATGGTAGAGAGAAATCAGAAACACTGTGACAATATATAGAAAGTTATGATTTAAAGTGCAAAATGATATTAAACAACAAATACCTGTTGGAGGTCCACTATAGCGCCGCTGACCCTGTGACGTCGCCCCCTCATGGCCCAGAGTGGCACTGCTGGTGTCTGAAGATGAAGTGGGAATGGCACTCGGACTGGGAGCTGTGGTGGGGAACGTGTGTGAGCGAGGGAAATTTCTGGAGTGAGAGTTGGGCTCACTCCTCACTTCATCGGGGACGCTGTCACTGCTTTCATCACTCTCCTGTCTGTGCCACGTGTGACGGGACAGCTCGCCACGAGACTGCTGCTTATGGAGCTATGAGACAAGAAAACAGGACGTATGAGTGAGGCTCAACATGGAGAAGATCTGTGAAATATTCATACTACCGCTCACAACCTCCGCACATACACATTTACCTCATGCATGTAGAGTGCGTGGATGCTCATCTCAGTGGATGCATACTCTGATAGGACCAAACTGGTAAGCTGACCCTCCCATGCACTGCTGCCTGAGCTCACTGTCCGTGCATCAGTCCTACAAGAGCAGAAGTAAAAATGTGGAGAAAACAGGACATAAGGAGGAGGTGATGGAGATAAGATGCTGACAGAGACAACAACACTGAATATAAATTTTGCACTTCCAAGAGTGAGTAAATCTCAGTGAGTACATAAAGCCAGAATAAAATTTGTAGCCTGAGAAGGAACTGAGACAATTCAACAACAGTAGTGTCTTACCCAGAGCCTGCCATTGTTTTGCTTGTGTGGCCAGCAAGCCTGTGAGCTGCACTCAAACTGCCCCGCAGGTGGAGACTGCTGCTGATTGGAGAAAGTGAGCGTAAGGCAGACGCCCCATCACTTAAGCCAACTGCTGCGTGATTGGTCAAAGAGCCATCTCGGCCAAAATGAACGGACGCCAGTGTTGAGGGACCTGCCAGGAGGTTTGCGACGAGACTCCTTGGCTACAAGAGAGAGACAGGGTGAGAAAGTGAACCAGTCTTCACCTCTTACATAAGAGGTGAGACAAATCACTGTGATACTTAAGCTTCAATGTTAGTTCATCATCATACTTCAGACTCTGACAGGGACAGAGGATGTGCATCAGAAGACGCTCCTGTGGCCTCTCTGTGAACTCTTTCTTTCAACTGGCTGATGAAGTGTGTGGTCTCCCGAGGAGGCTGCCACTGGGGGTTGGTGATGGCAAAGTGCATCAGCGATAACTCCGTCTTCCCATCCTCTGCCTGTTGGTAAATAGATGCCTCCGTCTTCCCCTCTGACATCCACTACAGAGGGAGGATCAATCATAGATTAATCTAATGCACACAGCGCAGGTTAAATACGCATCTATCAATGTGTCCTCATCTGTGTGACAGTCCCTCACCGCAGGGTGTCCATGCTGCCTGATGTCCATCTGGGCAAAAGAGCACGTGTCTCCCACCCCGACCACCTCCACAGTGAAGTTCCTGAAGAAATCAATGATCTCCAGAGACTTTCTCCTCAGACAGAAGATGAGGATGATGGGCGTCACCACTGGACTCAGCAGCTCCTCTAGAATAAACACCTGGAAGTAAACAGGAAAGGTTCAACTGTGCACGCTGTAGCAAAGTAAGGTTCACAAGCTGTATTGAAATGTATTTAAACACTGTAAATGGTGTAGAAATTGAAGTGGATGGGAAATCTTTTCCCTCTAACAAGCATCAATGAGGTGTTGTTCAGCATTGGAACTAAAACCAATATTATTTCAGTGGGTAGTGAACATTTTTATTTTTTCTAGTCGCTGAGATATAAAGGCAAATCAGAGGGAGTGGAAAGGTTCAGGAAGTTGAGGAAGCAGCCTGTGTGTAGTCAGTTAAACAGAAATACATGTTGCAAGAATATGCAAGAGTATAACCACAAGCTATGAGCTACTGTAGCTTACACCTCCCAGTTATACACTATGGCACGTTAGGTGAATGTTTCAAGGGAAAAAGCCAAAAGAACACAGTTTTTACAAGCATGTCCTCCCATTTATTCCTAAATTCAATATTTGCACTCACTGCTTTGTACTGGAAGAGCTGCGAGAACTGGTCTCGGGTCTCATATCTATGTGCATTGCCCTGCCAGTGGTCAGGCATGTAGTGGATATGAGCCAGAATGACCCGTAACAGCTGCTCAGGACAGAACACCATGTGCTGATCAGGAATAAATGACCTGTTGAGAGAGAAAAGTGGAAGTTTTACAACATAAGTTCTTGATTGATGAGATATATAATGGCACGTTGTAACTGCAGCTCCGTAAAGCAAAGTCATGTTAGGGAAAACTAAACAAGTGCCCTGGTTAAAAATACTGACACCAAGATAAAAAACGAACAAAAAAAAACAAAACAGATTTAACTACCTTGAAGTTTGAAAAACTGGAAACTGCCTTACGAAGTTTTTCTAAGTAAAGAACCTAGAAAAAGGAAAATCCTTTTTTTCAGAATCTATAAAGTAATTACTCAAAATAATTTATAGATTTGTTGTCTTGAAGGGCTGAATTTAAAAAAATTATTACACTTAAAGAAAGGACTCATTATTCCTCAATATTTAACAGTTTCACTTTGAAGATAATTCAGATTTCAAGGAGTTAGAAGCTACTTATTAAAGGAACCCCTCTTATACAATAATCAGTACTACGGAAAAATCTACTTAAGGGATTACAACTCTAGATTACTTTAAAAGGGAAATATTGAAATGACTTATGGTTAAGATTGGTGTCTTATATTAAGATGTTTTCATTTTCTCCCTCCTCTACTTTCCTAATCCACTGAATCCTAATGAGAGCAGCCTGGTGCACTATTCCTACTAATTTGTCTATACCATTATAAAAGGGTTTGATTTAATAAAATCAGTAAATTGATTAAACTGTACTTCTGGATTTAGATAAGATAAAACTAGCTGACATACTACACTGGTCTTTACCTGCAGACAGTGATACACACTCCAAGCAGCGTGATTGATGAGAGAACATGTTCCACTGCGAGAACATCCTCGTCATAGATGGTCAGGGCGATGAGAACGGCCAGAAGAGACCCAGCGAAAAACGCTACGTTTTTGGCAACCACTGTCAGCAGTGGTGAGAGAAAGCAGTTCATATACTTGGATGCAGCCTGAAAAAAACAAGAACAATAGAAAACGAACAGGAGGGAACATGTGTAAGGATTATTTTCATAGGCAATGAATGAGAAGCATCAGTGAAAGTCTCAAGAGGAGGTTAATAACACAAAATTGCATTAAGTAAAATTCTGCACTCTCATGTATAGTATAGACCATCACTCAGACTGGAACATAAACTGACCTCTGGAGGACAAAAAATGTATAACCAATAAAAAAAGTGCACAAGATGAGCTGGTGTACTGACCTTGTAGCCTCTGCTGAGGCGTGACATGAGCTCATGGTCCAGTTCATTGAAATGACGCAGGTAACATCGACCATAGAGAGACCAACATCTTGCCCCCAGAGATCCAGGCTCTCGCTTGATCACCTGGGTGCACACAACTGCTGTGATGATCACTGCTACTAAAAGCAAAAAAAATGGTCCCAGCGCTTAGGTGCGTATGAACCACTTACCTCAGTGTAGCTGAAGAAGGCGTACAGAATCTGCCACACCAGAATAACTGGGCACAGCACAAGATTGGCAATGCCGATCCACAGGATGCGTGATGCTAGCCGGTCTGCAAGCTCAAGCCTGTTACCTCCTCTCTTATACTCTGGTTTTAGACTCCACTCATTCTCAAACAGAGAGCCTATAGGAAAAAATCATAAACAAGAGAAGTAAAAAGGGGATGAAAATACATATGCACATACACAAACACATACATTTACCTCTACAGGACACAAGACTAATCATAATAATAATAATAATAAAATATATTCTATTCTATAGTATAGCACCTTTTATACATGAAGTGCAGCAGAAAGAGCTTTACAAGTAGCCAGTAAAAAGTGAGTTACAATAATCATGTCTGCTTGAAATAGAGGCATGAATCATAATTTTCTGCATCTTTCCAATTAACAAATGCTAATGTGAAGCAATAACATATATCAATGAATCAGAAGACACACTGCAAACCCACCTGGTCCCCAAAAGAAGATGAGCTCGAAGTTGTACTTTAGACCCCGGGTAAAAAACACAGAGTCCCCCAGGAGAGGAAGGCGAAATCGCACTGGAAGGAGCGACTTATTCACCATCGCGACCTGGAGACGTACAGGGAGAAAACTGTAGGATGAGCTCACAGATAATTTTTAATGTTTAAAATCAGTTGTGTCAGATATGAACAGTTCAGCTACCACACAGCAACGTTAATATTTAATCACAAATGCAACACACCATGTAGTTTTTAAAGCGGAGAATGCGGTGGTAAATGTCGAGCTCTGTTAGCTCTTTTTTATGGATGCAGATCTGGTGTTCCTTCTGGATCTCGACTATCCTGGCCTGAACCTCCTGCCAAGTTGCATAGGGGAGCTCGGACTAAAGCACAAAGCACATTCCAGGTTAGGACATATGCATTATTCTCTATGACTATAATATATATCACATAATGTATTTCATGTCCGCACAACAAATCCAACATCCCCTCCTAAAAAAACATAATATTGTCTGCCTCACCATGGTCATCTTAAGGGCGTTGATGTAGAAAGATCGGATCTCCCAGTAACAGCAAACATTGTAGATGAATTTAATCAGGCGGTGTAGCCAAAACACCCCAGAGATTATCAGCAGAAACATCACAAACGCATTGTCTCGGATACTGGGGGAGAAAATATTGAAGTTTATCATTGGACTAAATATGTTTTCAACACCTTTAAGGTCACTGCTTTGACCTGGTTCATATATCTTTGTAGGAAAAAAAAACCACACAAATTTGTCCTTTGCATTCCTGTGTTCCCTGTGTCTCTTCAACTTTCACAACTGCAGGACCTGATGCTTTGTTACATGTCACCTGTAGTCCAATTATAGTTGTAATGAAGCTATAAAAAGCACCAAATACAGTGTCAGACTCACCGGGCACTGCAGACATCCATGGGGAGGAATGCATCAGGCAAGGTGACTTTAGATGAATCGTTGTGATGTACAAACTTGTTGGCAAAGAGGAAGTCATAATCCACACAGTTAGCTAGGAACACCGTGAAGCCAACCACAAACAGCAGCTGACTGCACGGAGAAAGTGGGAGGTGGTCGGTAAAGTGGAAAAACAGGAGAAAAAAAACACAAGACATATTACAATCCCCAGGTAAAAGTTGGATACTAGAAAAAATAAAATATGATGGATAGGATACATACACCAGCTCAAAGATCTCTCCCAGCAGCATACAGGTGAATCCATTCTTCTGATGCAGGTTATATACGTAATGGGCATTAAGGAATATTGTGAATGTATCTGAGGTTAGAAATTATATTTGTGTTCAGATATTCACTGCAAAATAAAGTAAGGAGCATGTAAGATTTCCAGTCCAAAACTGTGTAAAAGGATATTCTCTGGAAAAACAGGTCCAGGTTTTCTATGTGGTGCCATTGAGCTGCAAAAGATAAATCTCAAATCAGTAAGGATGTTGTTATTGTTTGGCATCTCTGTCACTGTAAAGCCTGAAGGTGTGGTTCTGTGTGAAATGATTTGTTTGTGATTTGTGTACAGGTCTCATACATTTGGCTCCTTCTGGCACATGCATCAGCAGGTTCTCCTCTCCAGGGGGAGAGTCGCTGTAGGACGCCTCCAGGCGCTGGTACTCTGTGTCAAAGTGCGCCATGGGGACAGCAGCTTCAGTCTCACCAAGCAGCCGAACCTACTGCTACAGACTGGAGAGACAGATGAGAGGAAGGTGGGAAGATTGTTAAATAAAATGGGATGAGAAGAAGGGAAAAGAGTGATACATTAAAAAAACAGATGGGTTTATCTTTACACACTGCTTAACAATCAACTCACGTTTGACATTTTTTAGACAACAGAAGAGGATACAGATTGAACTGAGACACCAACACTAACTTTGGTGTAACTCCTTATTGATTTGTTCATTATCGATTCTATAGAAAAATTCCCTGAACCTTATCAAGGGAGGTCAAAGGTCAGGATCAGCGACTCTAATGCTGGAGCTAGATTCTTGCTGACAAATTAGAATTAAAAATAGATGTCTCTGTTAAATGTCCCTTTTCTTGTTCCCAATTAAAACCCTGCACATGCTGTATAAGCATTGAACAAAAGCACATAAAACATCTCCAAATTCAAGAGCACACTCAGTTTTATTATAGCCTGGGGAACATTCAGAGAAATCGGCTTCTAGTGTAAGAATGAAACTTGTGGTATACTTGTGGTCTGATTATTGACTTCAGCTTCTTTCCTGTTACAGCTGCCTCTGTCGAAAACAGACTAGAAATGACTAAATAAGAGAAACTAAAAGCAAAGAAAAAGGCCACTGGCAACATGATACATAATGCAACCATGAGGTCTTAGAAAGACTCCACTGATTCAGATATTATTGGCCGATGAATAAATACTATTCTAACAAACCAATGGCACTTGTCAGGAATGACTTAATAAATATCAAATTACAAAAAAAATACACCTTATTTATTCTACATGTAATTTTGAACTCATCTAGTTTCAACACTGCACTGTAATGGCTTTGATGTATGAACAGCAATCTTCCTCTGTCATGCAGCTGTATAATAAATATATAAATATACTCAGGACAAAGACATATTAAGTTTAATATCGTTACCTCCATCGCAGTACAGTGCGTCCCATCCAGCTCTGGTGTTTACTCAACATTTCCAGCTGCAATAAAAAAGGAACAGCCGTTCTTACACTGCCTCCTACTTATCTAATGACAACAGACTGTAGGGCTTTATGTAATATCTCAAACATAAGAGCACTGGACTAAACCCACACACACAAACTGTCAGACACTGGTTACTTTTGATTAGCAGTTGTTAAAAAATGAGCAGTGACACGAAGAAGAAGAGATTCAGGTGTTGTTGTTGTCGTAGTCTGACAGCACAAGGCCTGCCTCCCTCACCAAAAAAACAAACCACCTCTCAGATCCTTCCGCATGAATTCCTCCTGTGGCTCCTCTGTTTCCGCTGTGTCAGGGTGAAATGGTGAATTTCCAGATATGTTAATCTGATAGCTTTAATTTTCGTTTCCTTTCGACTCAGACACAAACCAGTTTCATTTTCGAAACAAGCTAGCAGTGTGACGCCCGTCACCGCTGAGGGACAGTGATATAAGCCAATCAGAAAAGGAATTCTACACCATCAGCCAATCAGATCTCTGCAGTGGAGGATTTTCAGGGTGTGTTATGTAGATATGAGCTCTCCGTCACGCCCTGTACGAGTCCCAGTTATGACTCTCCATTTACTCTGGTTTTTCTAATTAAATGGGGGTTTACTACCACCGTCTGGTCGTTTTTTGAAGCACCACCAGTACTGTCAGTGGGCTCTGTAATACTGCAAAGTGCACTCTTGGTGATGCTGCAACTTGAAGGTTCTACATACACATTCAAATAAATTTTCAAATGCGTTACTTGGCATACATGGATGGATTACAAATTTTTCACGTGCAATAGGCACTTTTTTACAGTTCTCATGTGCAAGTCTTTTCCTTGTTACAATTACTTTATAGGATTCGATAGTCCTGTTTACATAATGCTGAAACATTTGTTTTTTAGGCACTTGCTCTCTGTTAGCACTCTTGCACTGCACTTACACAAACTTTGTTTTATATTTCTATAGTTTTACATTTTTTAAAATATCTTTCACATGCTAGGAGTTGATGTCTGTAATGTGTGCTGGAGCAATTTGGCACAATATTTTCCTCGGGATTAAGAGAGTTCTATCTTATTTTATCTTGTCTTATCACATTTACTAGTGTGCTCATAGCGTGTGCAGGGATGGAGTGATACACATGCATACACAGTAAAATTAATCTAATTAATCTGTATTATATATGCATGTTACAGCTGGTCTCTGTCTAGGGTTAAAGGAAGTAACATTCATGACAGCAGATGAGTTTGGTGAAAATAAACTGACGCCTTTTTAATGACTTTTAACCAAAATAACACAATAACAACAAACTCCCAACACCCTCCTGTGATTGGCTGGTGGGCTGGGACGTCGTTCCACTCAGGGCCGACAGGTGAAAACAGCAGAGATTCGGACGCGGAAGACTGGTGCACCAATCCGGTACTGGCGTCCACACAGGCCAATTTGCATATCTGCAACAGAACATACACACGCTGCCCTCGGCACACTTTATACATCAGAAGAGGCAGGAGGTGCCCAGGGTCGTAAAAATGCATTTTACGTTTTACAAGTTGTATAATGTAAATAACTATGTAATGTGAAATTAATTAGAGCGACACCGTTCCAATTCATTAATTTCAATTCCTGGCTAATTTATTCTAGATAGAGTTTTAGTCACAGTACAAATGGCCACCTGAGGATGCAAAGATGCAAATTTTGTCTATAGACAGCTCTACAATTTGACATGTGGACAACATGATTACCATTTACTTGGGTTAGCAGATCTTTCTTTTTTTTCTATATTTAGAACTGAATTAAATTTAGAAAGCTATTAAACTATAAGCATATTTTAGTAAATAAAAAGCCAAAATTCAAACCTCCACCCTAAATGGACTAAGGAGATTTTAGCAGCATGCATTTTTACTGTAGATGCCTCAAAAATATCATATAAAACTGAAATCAGCCTTCCAGACATGAATATTTCCCCTCTCAGTTGTTATCTACCTGCCTTTTTCAAATATTATTCAGAAGTTAGGACATCGAGATTGCAAAGAGCAGCATATGTGTTAATAAAGCAAAATGAGTGACATTACTCTTAAGCTGTGCACTGTATATCAGCATACAGTAGATGAGGTACAGCTGAGTGTGAGCTGACTCCACAGTATTGAGATGATGCTTTGCAAAGCCAAGCTCACCTTCTGTCACTTTCAACAGTGATGAATATTCATATATGATTGTTAAGCCCCTGGAGTGACAGCTGGGCTTTTGTTGACTGTGTCACTGCATTAGTTACACTGTTAACACCGGTGACTGTGTTTGTGTGAGTACCCCTGAGTATTAAATCTAGTAATGACAATTTCATTAACCACCCTCCACCCACTCAGAATTTCATCATTAGGTGAAGGCCTGTTTAGTAGAGCCAGCCCACACTGACTAACAGCAGGAGAATACATGAAAATACCCAAAGTCTTCACTGTGTCATGTTTTCTTTGTGATTTTGTTTCTCCCCAACCTCTTTCCTTTCTGCCTCAACTATAACATACTCACTCATCTTCTCTCTTTTTTCTCTGGTAAAGAGATTTTTTAAAAGGGCAATGGGTGTCTTCAGTCAGGGGGGAGCCTATGTAATCCAGTTATTATAGTGATCTGGGTAATTTAATCTGTTCTGACCAGGATTAGGCTTCATTCAGCTTAATTCAGTAGAAAAAGTCTGTCACAGCAAAGCTCACTTGCTGATAAACACCAAACAGTAACAGAGATCTAGTGGTACCATTCAATGTAATTTAAATCAATGCCTCTATAAACATGTTGATGAATCTCCATCTACTATGTTGAACCTTTTATTGATTAAGGAGGTTTGGTTGACACTGTAGATTTTCTGAATTATATAAATAAAGGTTATAATCTGGCCAGACATTTCAATCGCAATGGATAAATATTAAAAAATTACTCTGATCAATTGTGTGTGTATGTGAACATGCATGTGTGCTCTGCTGTAGGCTATAGCCGACTGATTAAATTACCCCACTGCCTTTCGGGAATTAAGGGGTCGCACTGACAGCTAATTTGGTCCAAAGACGTGCTGTCATGCTGCCACACAACCCGTGGATGGTGCT